>SKCR01022538.1:0-34349 GCA_019454045.1 Zanthoxylum bungeanum
CCCGTTCATGAATGAATTTTACCTCTATTAAAATGGAGATTTCAATACACATACCCAATTCCGACCAACTAATGAGTATTAAAAATTATCTTGATATGTTCTTAACCCTTTGTTTAGATTGAGTGTAAATAAATTTATTGAAGTATGGTAAGGTAAGATAATAATAGGTAAAGTAAAATAAGTTATATTTTTATGTTTGGAAGCATGATATGGTAAAATGATGATTTAATAATGATGTTGTGTTTGGTTGGAATGTTTTATAAAATAATGTTAAATATAAAAGTACAGAATTACTCTTAACTATTGTAAATATATAAATTAATAATAATTTTTTTTTTAAAAAAAAATTCATAATAACACTTAATTTTTTACTGAAATTATTGATTCTTCAAAATTTATAACTTTTTTGATTAAAAAATTATTATGCTTTCAATAGAAATAACAATATTTACTAATGAGAGTATTTTATGGACAATACAAATTTTTGAAAATTTTTAACCCATGAAATAACAAATCTTCGAAAACATCATATTTTAATTTACCATAATCCAAACAAAGCCTAATGTACTGAGCCTTCGTCTATAAAAGGAAAACCATTTTCCCCAAAAATATTTCAGTTGTTGTGTGTAGTGAGTGGCAAGAGCTAGTTCTCTTAAGCTAACGCTAAACAAAGAAACCCTTAAACAGCGGCTAAAGCTTTTTCTTCCGACACCACCCACTTCACTTCTCTAAGAGAAAAATGGATTCATTCATCATATACGATGAGCCCAACGTGGTGATGGTGACTGATCAGGAAGCCAACGCTACAGATCAGCGTGACATAATTCGGCTCCAAAGCATGGGCAAGGCTTTCCGAACAATCGAGCTCTGCATCGCTCTCTTTTTCCTCTTGTGGGTCCTGCTTCGCCTCCCATTCGCCGTCACAGTCTTCGGCGACTTACTCCGTCGACTCTTCCTCCTCCTCCTCACTCCCCTCATCGTTTCCTTGCTCTTCGGCGTTTCCGTCGCAGCTGTCATGGTCAAATCCTACAGAGTCTCCACCCAAAACGTCGCCGATGACAATGCCGCCGCCGGATCCAATTTCTACGAACACATGATGAGCAACGTCGGCGGCGAGACTCACCCAACGACGCCGTTGTACGAGGATGTTGTGTACGAGGACAAGGAGATGATCGTCATGAGCTGTGAACGTGACAAGGCAAAAACACCCATTAATGCTTCCACGTGTGATAGCGATACCCCTGGTGACGTGGGAACAGTAGTGGAGAAGAAGAACATCGACGGTGTCGTTTTGGAGAAGCAATTATATGCGAGTCCTAGAGATCTTTTGAACGACGCTGAATTTAAGAAGACTATTGATGGGTTCATTAAAAAGCAGCGTCAGTTTCTTAAGCTCGAGAATCGCTGTGAATTTTATGGGGAACCGCACGTGTATTGCTATTAGCCCACTTGATTAACTAATTAAGAAGAAGAAGAAGAAGAAGATTATTATTATTATTAATTAATAATTAATTAGTTCCTGTGGCGATGTTTTGATTAATTTCTTTCTTTCTTTTTATTTTCGCCAGTGTAATGTACATTGTTGAATGTTTATTTAATTAAGTTAATTTCAAGTACAATCAAGGCCTGTTATGGCGCTATCTATATATATAAATTAATAGTTGGTATGGAAATGGGAAGGGATGTGTTAATTTTGGTTTTATTATATATATATAATTGAGATAAAAAATTATCTTATTTCGATTATGTGTCAAAAAAAACATCCGATCTCGTCCCATAATACTTCTAATTTCAATTTCAATTCAATTCAACACTTCAATTCGCCAATAACTCCACAATCAATACAATCTCAACAACATGATATTCACTGAAATATATCCAATTATAATTAATATCATCCAATATCAACAAATACCCAAATATCTCAATATACGTAAATATAACAATTGTAAGGTAATTAAAGAGATAAGGGTTAGAGATATTGCACACTATGATTTTTATGTAGTTCGACAATTCCGTCTACGTCCACGCGTCAAAAATACTTGCTTGAGGATTCATTAATCACTTTATTTCTCAGATTTTGTTTTTGAAATCGATGGAAATCTTACCGCCATACCACCCATATCCGGACTTAAACGGAACATGTAAAATTCCCAACTGTCATAAACTCTTACAAGAAACATATTCCTTGGATTCGAACCCAGGACCTCAATGTGAGATCCTGAACCCTATACCACCAAGTCACGTCTATTGATGACACTTTAATTCCCAAATGCTAAGTCACTACTTGAAGATGACTCAATCCAATTTCCAAATATGAATAAAATCTTTTATAATATTTTTGAAGGACTCGAAGATGAACCATTGTTTAGGAGAACAAAGCTTCAATAATTTACAAAACTCCAAGGGGTGACAAAACGAATCAACAAATCGAATTTGTATCGAATCCTAAACGAATCGAATCGAAATGTGATGGATTCGTATTCGATTCGTTTATTAAGCGAATCATAATATCAGGATTCGTATTCGATTCGTTTAATAAACGAATCGAATACGAATATCCGTTTAGTCATGATATTATTTAATATCATAATTTATCATAGTTGATTTACATTAATTCTTCATAAATACATACATATAAAACATGTAAATAATATATTTATTAAAAATACATCACCAAATATCGATTTTAATTGAAAAATAACAATAACTAATAAAAGAAAATAATAAAACGAATCATAAATGAATAAACGAATCCATGAACTTAAATTCGTATTCGATTCGTTTAATAAACGAATCGAATCGAATTGAACCATTTATTAAACGAATCTATTTTTTCAAACTCGTATTCGCTTTAAAGCGAATCGAATTGAACGAATAAACGAATCCTGAACCAAATTACCAACCCTAAAATTAAATGCTATATCAGCAAGATTACGATTCAGTAAGCTAAGAGCTCTTTGGATAATATAAACCATAAAGCAATCAATTTATTGTAGGCCTTTAGGTCAAACTTCCTTATTCAGCAGAGCAAACATGGAGGTTTGGTCAACTCAACTTAGCAAAACTCAATTTCTAAGTTTATGCCTTAGTTCGAATCTGTATAGGACCACCAGCGGTCTCCCATAATTTTGAAAACTTCATTACCAACTTAAACCTAATTATTTTGAAATCAAATAAAGAGTTTTTCATCACTTTAAAATGATTCTTTTAAGTTAAAAAAATCTTGAAATGATAAATCATTTAAGTTCAAAAATCAAACTTTAAAATCATTAATGAAAACATATAATTTTAAAAGATTTATATATGTGAAAAATAATTTGAGTCCTTTGGAATTATCATGCACAACCTAAACTATACAAGCATTAAGTCTTCTAATATCTTGTTTATGCATGCATTCCATGATATTCGGTGATGGTGCTTTGACTATTTTACCCTTTGATGCATGGTTTGTTATCATTAAAATCAATATAGGAGATGAGACCTAAAATATCCATAAAAATATGTTCTAAAATTCCCATGCCGAACATGATGAAATTCTATTGGGGATGAGATATGAAAACTTACCATCCGTAACTTGGAGAGAAGAATATGAAAAAGATAAAGATCATATCTAATACACAAAATTCCCGTCATAAATAAAATATAATATACGTAACCTTATTTTTATTTTCACCTTAACATAGTTTTCGGAAGTCAAATTCGATCCATCTTGGGGTGATCGTGGGTTTCAAATTAAAAGTAAATTAATGGAAATAAACTGCGGATTGTGTTGTTGTTTTTTTTTTTTTTTAATGAAAATAATGGCAAGAATCATGATTATATGGAACCTCAAAGGAGCATTTGGTGGGTAAACCATCAAGTCAAGCTTACAAGCATTTCATAGTCCATGTAGCACGCGTTTTTTTTTTTTAAATTATTGGAAATCCCGTCATTAAATCATCTATTTCGGATTTAAGCGGAGCAAATAAAATCCCCGGATATCTCAGACTATTATAAGAAATGCACTTTCTAGATTCGAACCTAAAACCTCAAGATGAAATTCTAAACTCTAGACCACCAAACCACACCCCTTGAAGACGTAGCACGCTTTTTATATATCATTATCTAATAGCAAAATTGAATCTTGTTATGAATAAGTGATTAGTGTTAGATGTTGGAATGATAGATAAATTAACAAAAGCATATCAAGTTATTGTTAATGGTGGCCATGAGCATATATAGCATAATGTCCCTACTAGGATAATTCATAAGCTTTTTGTTAATTTCTAGTGCATGATAGCACCAATCATCATCCTATAATAATAAAAATGTACTTAAACTTTCACTATCCACCATATCCCTGTAATCTCTCTTGTAAAAGTCACTTTGAATTTTCAATCATGAGATTAATTAGAATCTTTATAGTGTAGTGATTATCTTGCTTGTTAATTTTTTTTTGGCTCAACTTTATTATTTGGTGCTTCTTTTTCTTCACTTTAATCTCGACAGTCATGATTACTTCCACCAAAATAACTATTTGGGCGGTTCCATTAGTCATCTCATAACATATTTAAAAATTTATTTAACCCAACTTTTGTATTTCATAATGGCTTTTTGTCAAGACATGTCAAGAACTTGTACACATAATCTTTTTATCCTCTCTCTTTCCTTAAAATCTCTCTCTTCTTCTTCTTTTAAAAAAAAAAAAATTTTATTTTGTTGATTATGCTTTAATGGAGATTAGTGGTGGTTGAACATACACCCCTGTTTGACAGAGGTGAGCCTAAATGAATTTTTAAAATATATGATTTATTATGATAAAAGAAAGATTTTTTTTTTTTTTGGTTTTCTTATTACAATGAATATTAATTTTTATAAGATTTGAGACCATTAATTTTAATCCAAATTCAAGGGCCTCAAATGACCGTATGTGTGAACTATCCAAAAACTATGTAGGGGTGGTAGAAAAGTCCAAGGCTTGCCCGCCTTTCCGGATCCGGGCCGGGCTTAGTAAAAAAAAATCGAGCCCGGTTTTTATAGATAAAAAATATATTTTTTCATTATATAATTAATTTTTAATTCAAAATACATATATTTGTAACTAAATTTTTAAGTACAATCTAAAAAATATTAAAAACATCGACATTCTTAATTTTTTTTCATTTTCAAGTATTAAAAAATCAAAAAAATAATTACTTTATTTTAAAAAATAAAAATTATTATTTTTAAAAAGCCTAATCTGGTCCGTCTCGATCCGTTTCCACCCTTAGAACCACCCCCGCCTTTAATTAAGAGAGAATGTATGTTCCATATCTAGCATTTTATTTCAATGTATAAACTTTGATCTTGTCCATTTGATTTTTCCAAAAGAGAAGTTTTCAATGTATAAACTTAGACAAATTCCTTTGTTGTTTAGTTCAAGATGAACATATTGAAATCATCATTCTTTCATAAATCTCAATCTTTTGATGGGATTTTTAACCGTTGATTGTCAATAAAATTAGATGTAGAATTGAGAATTGAGCATCTACTATAGATAATCAACATTATCATCTAAGAGAGACTTGTTCTTAATAAGAATGTGATTTCTATTTATTTTAGACTTTTTTAATAATTTTTATTATGTAATATATTTAGTTCTTAGTGTTTGTTCCTTTTCATTAAATTAAATAATAATAAAAACTGAACTTATTTAAAAAACATGTTAAAAAATCCAGATTCTAAACCTGAATTCTGGGTTTTCACCCGTCGGATAAGAGGCAAAGTGACCCGAGTCTAGTCCCATAAGACAAAATCCGGACTCGAAAATCACC
Source organism: Zanthoxylum bungeanum (assembly GCA_019454045.1). Taxonomy (NCBI): domain Eukaryota; kingdom Viridiplantae; phylum Streptophyta; class Magnoliopsida; order Sapindales; family Rutaceae; genus Zanthoxylum; species Zanthoxylum bungeanum. The sequence continues at coordinate 5,796 of SKCR01022538.1, forward strand.
ATCCCTAGTTCCCTCAACTGGGCAGCATCAGCACTCATTCTGCTATAAGAAAAGAATCAACTATATCTTCCAGTTTCGTATTCATGGCTCTATTAATTTGGGTCCTAATAATTTCAGTTTATATTAATTAGTTATATTAAGAATGTGTTTCTTGTAAGAGTCATGAACGGATCAGAGGTTTTAACTGCTATGTGATTTGGCAGCGGATTTAGTTCACAAGTAACTGGCCTCCATTGAAATGGGTCGGTTTGGTTTGTATCTTTCGAATTATGCAACTTTCAATTCCGAGAAAGCATGTGAGTCTGAAGATGTACGTATCCATTTGTGTGTTGCAGAAATAGCGATATAAAATGCTGCTTTTTCATCATGGAATTGGAAACAATGGACTTATTAATTATTGGTATCATATTATTTCACACACCTTTTTTACCCTAATTGTGATAAACAACATACTTCCATCTCTTAGCTCCTTGTATCAAAATTCAATAATTGATCATCTCGGGACTAGATAAATCATTCAATTAACATTTGTGACATAATCAAAATATTGATTCAATGAGATAAAATTTAATTTTCACAAAAAGTGATAGATGTTTTTCATTTTAACATCTTAGCGGGACTATACATTTGATAAGACACATTTTAACCAATTTTCAGATTGAGGATGGACAACTGTCTCGCTCACCTCTTAATGCTTATGGTTCACAAGCCCATTGAATCAAGAATCAAGAAATACAAGTGTGGGATAAGAAATTGACTGATCTTTATATTTGCTTACATCAAGTGGTTTTTGTGATTGACAAGAACCAAATTGCAGTATACGTACAGTGACACTGTCAAACAAATAACTCAACACTTGTATGGGCAGATTTATTAATTAGCATAGATCACTATTTGTTATCAATCGAAGAAGATCGATGTGTATATCCGGAACTAATTGAAATCAACTATATTGGTAAGTTCAACTGGTGGCAACATGATAGGTTCCGGATAAATTTTAGGAACCAGTTTCTACTTGGTAGGGTACAAATTCTATCGTTTCTATAACCGTAACTGTCCGTTGAAATCAATAGATCTAATTCAACCCAAAGGTTAGTTCAAGCGTTGAGGATTGTCTATTCTTTTATTTATACAATAAAATCACTTCTCAACCGATGAAGAATATTTTCTCAACAATCCTCTCTCACGTGACAGTATTATTGACTTTGATACCATATTGAAATCAATAGACCTAACCAACCGTTTGGAACAGCGCAACGATAGTTGTGGAACAGCGCACTGTGATAATCTTATATTCTTTCTATGCAGTATTAGTTCTCGCAGCTTTGCTTTTGGAATATTTATTTAATTTAAGTTTGTTAGCAATTTTGTATCATTCAATACATGTAAATGTTCATTAAGTCGAGTTTTGTTCTTGTTTCTCTTTTAAGAGTAGTGATGTAGAATTCAAGATCTCACGTTGAGATCATAGGTTCGAATCCAGTGAGTGCGTTTCTTGTAAGAACCTGAGACAGTCAGAGGTTTTAACTACTCCGCTTAAGTCCGGAAGAGGTAATTTGACGGTGAGGTTTCCAATTATTTCAAAATAAAAATAAAAATAATAATAATTAACATGGTTTCGTGCAAGAATGTTTATCTTATCACAAGCCGTGGCTTCGAGGAGAGCTGATACCCTTTCCAACAATCAAACGACAAAAAATGGACTCACATTACCTACACTCACGTAACACAAATTAGACAAAATACCGACATACACGTGAGGGAAAAGTTTTCCCTCAACTCTAAAAGTAACTTTTGGATTCAGTTACGTTCACAAATTTCAACAGTTTCCTTTTAATTACCATCTCTATCTCAATGCGGTGATCTTGATAAAACCATGTAACCTATTATTTTATTATATTGGAAGATGGAATGCTATAGCAAATATTATATCATTATGTGTATTTAGAAAAATGCTAGAATCAAAAAGAGAATAATTATTTCTTCAATTATATAGTTGTACAAAATATGGTGTAAACGTCTTTTTTATTTTTAAAACAATGAATTGGGAGATTTTTGTTAGGGTATGCTTTGCTTTGTACAATAAAATATAAAGATTAGCTTCTTATACAGTTTTGAAAAAATCTATAAGTTCTTAGGGTATGTTCTGAAATATTCTGGAACCGACTCTAGCTAGACTCATAGAATAAGATTGTCAGTATAGATAGAGACCAGTTTTAAATATTTATTTATTTGTCTGGTATAAGTTCCACTGATAACCTACTCTATTAAGAAACGAGTTTAAGTTGTCCTAAATTTTAGGAGTCCTATAATATTTTTAAAATGAGATTTCTATCAATAAATAATGAAAAATATAAATTCATATTATACATTTAAAAATTAAAATTTTAAGATTTTGGGTCTAAATTGAAAATAACAAGTTTTGACCCTAATATACGTGTAAATAATATGGAAAATAAATCTAACTACACTCTAAAACAAGTCCTATAATAATATTTCTATGGTAAAGAATAAGTACCTTTAAGTCTAACCAATGATCACACTCTTAATCTAATGGAGAAAGTAAAGAACATAAAGTAAAAAGCAATTGCATAATATAAAAAAAAAAAAAACAATCAACATAAAATTTTGTTGACGGAATGAAAAATTCTAGAAAGAGAAAAATCACGTCGAGTTACTCGAGTATATGCTACCACACAAATTCACTAGTAATGAGAAACTTGCAAAGCTAAGGCAAAACCTTTGCCGACTCAACTTCTCTGACTATAATAACCCAAGACAACTCTTAGAAGCCCGCACTAAGCAACTTTCTCTGGCAACTACAATGTCTCTTGTAGTGAACTCAACGACAAACTTGCTTTTGCTATAACTTTGACGTCTAATTTTCAACTCAAAATTTTGAAGCTTAGAGTTTGGTAAGGTTTAGTTGCATTGATGTTTATCTATGGAGAAGCTCACTAATAGAAAGAATACATGAGGTTAATGGAGTTTTCAAGGGGTGAACTCATAATGAAGGAGGCTCTGTGTTTTTGTTTACAATCGTAATGAAGTAGGTTCGGTTTTGTTTATATAGTTTAGGGTTCCTAAGCCCTAAAATTGGCCTTTAAAATGCATTAAAATTTTTAAAATCGCATTGGCATTCGAACGATACTATGGATGCCATTTGCACTCTCAGACGTTGCACTTGGCATTCAACGTTGCTTCAAGCGTGATTTGTACGTGAACTCTCTGGAGTGGACGTACGAACATCCCTTCAGATGTGGCATGAATACGACAACTTGTACCTGGCTTGAAATCTTCATCTAACGACTTTCAAATGATGTCCAATCACTGACCCTGCTGTAATGCTTAAAGCCAATTAATTAAGGGGATGTAATGTACTCATGTAGAGGAGGGCAATAATTTGTTAAAAATCAGGCACAGAAAGTAACTTTAACAGCTTGCATCTCATAGACATTAGACAGATAAGTTAGGGTCTTAGCTAGGTTTGTTAGAAAATTGACAAGTTCATTTTCTTATTAGAGGGGGGCCTATGCTACATCACTCGGCCCTCTTCATTGTTTATTACCTTTAAGCCTTTTTGGTACAATTCTCCATTGATTCAGTGGGGATAAATGTCATCTTCACAAGCAGTGGCTGAGCCACTTTGAAGGGAGCCGAAAATTTGTTAATATTTTAATTTTCTTATATATAAATTAATGAAAGTTTAATGAGATAATTTTTATTAATCCTGCTAAAATAAAGAGTATAATTTAATTAGTTTAAATTAATCTAAGGCATATTAATTAATTAATTAATATATTTATTTGTATTATTGTATGAATTAATTTATGTATTAATTTAGCAATTGAATATAATACACTAATATAATTACTACTTTAAAACAAAACATATTTATATTATTATTAACAATTAACTTTATATTATAATCTTGTATTAACTCTTGATATAATATTATTCAATTTAATTTATTACATGAATTATCAGATCGAACAATTTGATCCTAACCATTTAATACAAAACATATTGTCAACAACTGATAACTGTTATCCTAATACTCAACGGATACACTTAATATGATAAGACTCTAGGCTCACGTCCCGTTGTCATAATATATATTATATATATATATATATTCACTTATAAATCAAGGTAAAACCATACACGATGAGGTTATAATATTAATACATGATCCTACCATCATACTATCTCTTATTGAGCAATGCTCTTACAGTCAGAATCTTATCTACTCAATATAAAAAACTTATCTTCATGATTATATTCTATTATAAATAATATGTGAAGAAAAATAATTGTGAATTATTTAAAATAACTGTGAATTATTTTTCACTCTAATTATTCCATATAATTTTTGTTTAGAAATTATGACAAAAGTTATCATAATATATTTATCAATAGATATTGTATCTATTTATTAATTTATGAAAATATTATAAATTAATATTTGATTAATTAAATTTTAATTAAGTGAGATAGTGTTTTGAAAAGTTGATAATTTCTCTATTTTAACTCACTATAGCTTGTATACGTTTTGATTTTCTTATTCAGGACAGAAATAAAATAGGAAAAAGAATACCAACTAATGAATAGAAATGGTATCAAGTTGAGTTTGTGCAGATATTTTTAAAGAAGGATGTTGACATAACAGAATTTATCCTAAAATATATAATTGTGGCTAAAATTTATACTTAGTTTAGAGTTAATGGGTGAAGATATTTCAACTTAATTTTTTTTTACTTCAATCTGCACCATAAAAAACTGTTCAATTGCTACTGAAAATTCATCAGTAACCAATGTTAAACAGTCAATAAATGATGTTACCGATAATAATTTTGTCTGTAAAAACATTATCCGCAATAGTGATTTAGTGGTGTAAAATTTAGAATCCCACCTAGAGTTTCTGGATTTGAATTCAGGAAGTGTGTTTATTGTAAAAATCTGTGACAACTGAGAATTTTACTTACTCCGTTTAAGCGCGTAAAAGGTGATTTAACGATGAGATTTTCAACGATTTTGAAAAAAAGAAAATCACGGAAATTCCTTCACTAATTTGTGTGTATAACGATGCAATATTAGCTGATTACCGACAGTAATTTTTTTGGTACAATCAGTTAGTTTATTTATTTATTATTTTATATTTTATGATTATCCATCAGTAGATTCATAATGTAATAATAATTTACCAACAGAAATGCTTCATCAATAAATTTCCTTCGCTACAAGGTCGGTACACACTGTTGCTAACGGAAAATTATATTATGTGCCGGGTGTATACACCTTCTCTCTCACAACAGGCGGGCCCCACAACTGTGTGGGGCCCGCCTGTTGTGAGAGAGAAGGTGTATACACCCGGCACATGATATACCACCTCGTTGCTAACATGCAGTGTCATAAATTGACGTCTTATTTACTAATGAAAAATTCTGTCAATATTTTATGTTGATAAATGTGACAGCTAATTTTTAAGTCATTTTTTAAATTCTTCAGTAATCTATTGATATTTACGGATGGAATAAATTCTATTGATATTTACTGACTGAATAAATTCTGTCAATAATTTCTATCCAATTCAATAATTTTTTTATTATATTATATATTAAAATCTAGATCACTGTTCTCGTGCAATCCATTGATGAATGAATTGATAATATTAATTAGTCTTTTGATTTTAAATATCTATCATTAGATTGACTTAAATTTATGATTAGATTTTAATATTAGACATAAGTAAAAAAAAAATGTAAGTTAAAATATCACTGCCATATACACATAAAATTTAAAATACTCCAAGCTTCGTAAGAGATCTAGGTTTCGCGATATATATATAATGACCGTTAGTTTTGGAGGCAGAATTTTATTTTAGGGATGATTAAAATTTATTCATATAATTTTAATGCGTTAAATATTATGTTATTATTTTTTAAAAAGAAAATATAAAAATTATAGGATCGACATTAGATTTAGACATAGACAGATCATATTATTAATGTGACACATGAGTTTAACCAAATATTTTTTCTGATCCGATCTATTTTCAAATATTTAAAATAAATATTCTTCATAATGGATTGTTAGAAACGAGAGAATTCAGACTGTCAATTTTAGGAATATAATGAAGTGAGTAGATAGCGACCACTTCAATAATTAAAATAGTAGTTTGTGTTACTGCATTTGATGAGATTCATGCTTTTGATAAACCCATAAACTCCCTGAAATAATTGGAAGAAATTAATAAGCAGCTCCATATCATTGAAGTTGCATTTCGTTCCATAATAAACCCACAAACTCCCTGAACTTATGAGATATTTTAAGAAAGCCCCCAATGATTGGTTAGATTTAACATTCTCAAGTATGTATATTTGACATATTGAATAAAAAAGGGTTCTTACATATAGGGTTACGAACTCAAGTACAAATTAATATTATGATTCTCTGATCACTGAAGAGTGTTTATGAGGAAAAACCGAATCTATTACTATAAAAATAAAATTATAAGTGTTTAAACTCTTTACAAAAAAACTTACTCTTTAACACTTGTTGATGTCTGGTTTTCGTCTCAGGGACAATAATGGAAATATATTATTCTCGGGATTCAACCTTCTTTTAGCAGTGAATTTGTTTGGTTATGAGGACAACCAAAAGCAAACTTTGGCAGAGAGAGAACAGCATGCGGATTGACACAAGAAGTTAACGTGTTTCGGCGGAAAAAATCCAGCCTACGTCCACGGGCACAAAATGGATGGTGTTTTACTAATGAAATACGCTCAGGCCGACCTGTTTGTGGTCGGTCAATGTGGGAGCCAAGCTTTTTTACAAAGGGAATTACAAAGCTCTCTCAATTTCTCTTTCTCTCTCTCTTTCGTAAATGTGTGTTTCTAGTTCCTTGTGTGTGTGTGTTTACAAAAAGACCTCTTCTTCTATATATACTAAGTTTGAAGCGGCAAAACTGAGGCGACTACTGTTCCCTATTCTGCAGAGCATTCCACGTGAATATGCTTTATTTAATAAGCTCTCTGCCCTAGGTCTGCTCTTGCCGAAAGTGTACCTGCTCTCTGACATCCCATCGTATCAGTTTGACTTTTCACTGCCACATGCATTTAGTGATGATGACCGCTTGATGGGTGTTTCCGGGAGATGACACGTGTAAAGGAAATTACCTTCTCGAGGCTTCTATCGGTGACCAAGTGGTCGACCGAATCATCTGCCGAACCTACCGAACCTCTTCTGTCTTGTCTTGGGCTGTCCGAGCCCTTCAAAGCACTAACAAGGGAACCAGATAGGTCCAAACCGAGCCAAGGAATTGATGTGGTCGGTTTATGGAAAATCGTGTCGAAGCATATGATACAATTGGTCTAAACCGAGGACTGCGTCTAGACTTCCGCCGAGCCGAGAAGCTTTTAACACTTCCTGAACACCGACCAATGGAAGATTCCACCCCTGCCCCTGGCTCATACTGTTTGGTCTATATGTTGATTTCCACCACCAACATCTATCCCATAGTACTTGGTATCAACGAGTTTGTGAGTTGATAACGAGAACTATAATAAAAATGGTGTGTAGTCATTCTGCTTTCATCTTTAGACAACCCATCTAGAAGATTTATGTATCTTAAACTAGAAGATTTCTCTTGTTGAGTCTGCAACCTTATCTTTCTTCTGGTCTCCTTTTCTGGTAACTTCATGCGACTCCCCTTCTTCCTTTCTTTGTTTGCTTTTTTGAATCTGGATATGAGGGGATCTTCTCAAGCCCGACCACCCTTGAATCTGGTCACGAGATAAATAATTTTCTTCTGAGCTGATGGCGAGTCCATTTGATGGAGCATAACCTGACTTTATTTTTGAGAAAAATATTGGTTTACAAGGGAATGCCACATCCTTTAGTCCAAAGGATCTGACTCGGTGGGAATCACCCCAAACCCGAGCTGGGTAAAATACTTAAGGTCCTGGTGGAACTAATCCAACCCCAAACCAAATTATTGCACGATCTCGACGGAACGAAATCCAGCCCCGAACTGAATTATTGCACGATCTCGACGACGGAACGAAATCCAGCCCCGAATCGAATTATTGCACGATTTCAGCGGAATAAAATCCAGCCCGAACCAAATTATTCCACGATCTCGGCGGAACGAAATCCAGCCCCGAACCAAATTATTGCACGATCTCGGCAGAATGAAATCCAGCCCTGAACCGAATTATTGTCAAGACTTACACGAAAGGAAAACAAATCAACCTTCGAGGCTCTACTGATTTTGGCGCGGGTGTCCCCTTACCAGACCAGCGAAAAATAAAAAATAAAGGTTTAAAAAAAATTGGTAAAAGGCGGAGGTGACTTAGCACATACCCCAAAGAAGAAATTCACAAGTGTAAATAACAGCATGAATGCCTCAAAACAGCGTCATGTCCGAGGTTTCCAAAACATAATTCCTAATCTCTCAACGGCCTCGGCGGAACAAATCCAGCCCCGAGCCGGCACCATGAAGCCTCGGCAGAACAAATCCAGCCCCGAGCCGATGGCACACAGAGGCCTCGGCGGAACAAATCCTGCCCCGAGCCTTGACACCATGAAGCCTCGACGGAACAAATCCAGCCCCGAGCTGATAGCACACAGAGGCCTCGGCGGAACAAATCCAGCCCCGAGCCTTGACACCATGAAGCCTCGGCGGAACAAATCCAACCCCGAGCCGATGGCACACAGAGGCATCGACGGAACAAATCCAGCCCCGAGCCTTGACATAGATGCAAGTCATAGGGTAGTTATGCTCAAGCCTCAGGAGTCTGATCCCGCCACGAGGGGTTCAAGCGCTCCCTCATCCACTTCATTCCTCGAAGTAATTCCCACTTAAAATGAAGAGAGCCAGGTCAGCGCACTTTACCCGGGGGTTTGATAATGACACAAGTGTTTGGCGTGCTACGAGTTTGGTGCCCTTTCTGACATCAAATCATTACCTTCACATCGAGTATGTCAAAATAAATAATGAAAACAACTTTCACGTTTAATTAATAAACAAGCGATATGCATGTTTCTTAAAAAAAGAGAGTTTTATTCACATTTTAAAGGACATACTGCCCTTCTTACAACTCTTTGCGGGACATTTTAAGAGAGACTTTTACATTTGTCTTCTTCTGCCTTTTGTTTCACGGTCAAACTGCATCTTCTGATCCGAGCTCTGAAAACTCCTGATGCGTATGCCAGAGTTGTAAACTTCACACTCAAGCTGGCTCCTACATCAGGCGCTCCGTTGGGATCCTTCGATCTGAACTTGATCCCAAGGTTTCCGAGCTGGATCACAGGGTCTGCTGAACCGGGCACTCTGTCGGTGCTCATTCGACAATATATTTTCCCGACGCTTGGCTCGTTGAACGCATCCCTGGGTATTTGGGCGAGGTCCTCATTTTCTACTCTGGGTGGCTTTCCCGGAAGATTTTTACATTCTTTCTTCCTAGTTCAGGGAAGACCACCTCACCAATTTGCACCCCGCCCATCGGGCGTTCACCTTGCCCTTGACTGACAAGCTCCCTGATCAGTCTCCCCGCATAAGTAACTTGCGAAGCCGGCGATCGATAGTTTAGGAAGTGTAGTTCCTTCCTACTGAGGAGCTTGGTCAGCCGCTGCCAACGGATGTAACCCATTCCCGTCGTTACATTTCATTCTACAATTCACCCCGGATGGGTGTCCGTTGGCCAGCATTTTTACATTTCATTCCACAATTCAACAAGAAAAGATCTCCGTCCATATGGACCCTTTCTTCCTCCCATTCCGTCTTGTTTCTTCCCATTTCTTTCCCCTCCCATCTATTCTGCTGTTGAGCTGCTTGTGAAAACCACAGCTTTCGCCTTCCACCATCATCTCACAATGCGAGTTGCTTCTTGTTTGATCCCCACAGACGGCGCCAACTGTTGATGGCTGTTTTTCGTCTCAGGGACAATAATGTAAATATATTATTCCCGGGATTCAACTTTCTTTCAGCAGTGAATTTATTTGGTTATGAGGACAACCAAAAGAAAACTTTGGCAGAGGGAGAAAAGCATGCGGATTGACACAAGAAGTTAACGTGGTTCGGCGGAAAAAATCCAGCCCACGTCCACGAGCACAAAATGGATGGTGTTTTACTAATGAAATACGCTCAGGCCGACCTGTTTGTGGTCAGTCAATGTGGAAGCCAAGCTATTTTACAAGGGAATTACAAAGCTCTCTCAATTTCTTTCTCTCTCTCTCTATCTCTTTCGTAAATGTGTGTTTTTAGCTCCCTATGTATGTGTGTGTGTGTGTCTTTACAAAAAGACCTCTTCTTATGTATATACTAAATTTAAAGCGAAAAAACTGAGGCGGCTACTGTTCCCTATTCTGCAGAGCCTTCCACGTGAATCTATTTCATTTACTAAGCTCTCTACCTAAGGCCTGCTCTTACCGAAAGTGAACCTGCTCTCTGACATCCCATTGTTGGACAATTATGACCCATAACATCACTATTTGTACAGAACATGGTGTTGTTGTACAAATTAACTATGTGACAAAGGCAATTGCTCTTTTATCATTTGTAATTGGATTACCGGGATATATAAATGATAAAAGTCCATATGATTAGTTCCAGATTAATAAGATATGAGACAATATTAATCCACTAAGGTTTAATCATTAAAATATCCCTAGTCGTAGTATTATCGAGACTGGAAATCGATAATGCGGAATAGACTAGTATTGCACTTGTGCACGTTGTGGGAGCATAACGACATAGTTCTCATATATTTAAGTATTGGATACTTATGCAAGTGTAATAAGAGGTTGTGTTTACCAATGGTACGGAAACAGCTTCGCTCTGGATAGACCCCTCAGAATTTCATTGGTAGTATGACTATGTGTCTATGGAAGTCCAATTCAGGGTAGATGTATTTGGTCTTAACTTGAGACTTACATCGCTGATACTTGCGACAATCAATATACTTTAGTTTTGGTCGGCCAGGGCTTTAACAAGTTCTGTGTACGCCTCTTCTGGGTATATTGAGAATCGTAGTGTATTGGGTGTGATGTCAAGATGGAAGTATCACTTCAGTCATATGGAGATGATGGTCACGTAGGATAAGGAACTGGTACTCTTGTATGTTGCAGATATCGGGATAATATGACTAGGTCATGTTTATCCGATTATAGAGACTAGTTACCAGAGATCCGATATGTGTTTCGTACGGGGCAGACACAATTCCAGCCCCAGGCCTAGCATGTGACATCCGATACTGGATCACAATACGCAATAGTATGTATACTACGCCTGATATAGATTATATATTCCTTTAAGAATATTTCTGGAGAATTGGGTAAGCACAGTGCTTTGCTAGAAGCCAACCATATCTTGTAAATCGGTAAAAACGTAGTACTAGGTACGTATGTGTTCGGATAGTCCGATGACCGGATTTACTGCCAACATATCCAGGGATCTCATGGGTCGCTTCCCGAAGATTCACCGATGACGTATGACTCGAGCATAATTAATCTGGGATTAATTAGTAGAGAGAGAAAATTAATCTATGATTAATTACAGAGATATTTTATCTGAGATAAAATACTATTTAAAGAGAGAGAACGATTAATTCAGAATTAATCGATAAAATAATATATTCGATATATTAAACGAAATTAGATTTCGACGCAGAATTAAAATTAGATTTTAATTCGGGCGAACAAGTTAATTTAGAATTAATTCGCTAGCGACGTGAATAGTAATTTTGCTAGGCATAATTATTTAATTAAATTTGATTTAATTACGTCGCAACGGTAAATTCATTAATTCAGAATTAACGAACCCGAGCCCGGGATGTGTTACGGGCCCACTCGCATTTTGAATCAAATGGGGCCCACAAGTCACATCACAAGTCACATCACTAGTCAACTTTGTCACTTTAAGTTGATGGAAGTTGTTGGTAATGTGATTGAGTGTTAAACACACAAGTGTGATGGATTGAATGACATATACCATTTTATTAATTTTTGGTATATAATTACTTGATTTTGGAAATCAACACACAACACTCTTCTTTTCTCCTCTCTCATTCACTCGACATTGTGCCATTTTTCTCTCTATTTCTCTCCTTGGCCGAGAGGAACAAGATGCAAAGGAAACAATTTGTGGCAAATTTTTCCAAGTGCTAACACACTAAAGAGGTCTTACAAAGGTGATAGGGAAACCCGTTCTTGAGCATGGAATCCATTCTCAAAGCTTGGAGCTTGAAGACCAACACAAAGAGACCTTGGCCGAATTCATCAAGGAGGAAAAGCTTGGAGCATAATTTTTATGTTCATCGCATCCAAAAGCCGATCAAAGTGAGTATTTCCGCTACTTTACTTTATTGTATTCGCACTTTTCATTGCTTAATTAGATCTTGGGTTGACCTAGAAAACCCAACAATGGTATCAGAGCCATGATTAAACATGAAATTGGAATTAGGGTTCTTAACTTTAAATTTGGGTAAAATTGATTTGAGCATGTTTTGATGAAATTGTTTGATTGCGTATGCTTGAATTATGATAACTTAGAGTTATGCATGATCAATTTGATGAAAATTGAATTGGATTATTTTTCCCCCAATTTTTGGCTTAGCCGAGAGTTGAAGAAGCCCTATTGTCATGATGATTTTTGTTCTTTTGATTATTGGATGAGTTTAAAGACTTGGGATAAATTGATTTATGACTTAATTGGATTAAAATCGAAATCGAATTTAAAGTCCCTAAATTGCCGTGAGCTTCAAAGCATGAATGTGATTGATTTTGCTTCAATTATGTTGGACATGAATTGATAATTAGAAAGCATGATTAATTATGTAAATTGGTATTTTGGAAATGTTGATTTAAGTAGTTAATTATGGCTAATACATTGAACTGTGAAATTTGGAATTTTAGAATTTAATTAGTTGGGCTAAATTTGGAATTGGGCTTATAAAGTTGTATTTGGGCTTTATGGGCTTGGTTGGGCCAAGTATGGTTTAGGAGAATTGGTTGGATCCAATTGGGCCTAAAACCATTTCCGCAAAGTCCAAATATGACGAATGAGCCTTTTATGTTTAATTGGGCCTAATGGGCCGAAATTGGTTTCTTGGCAAATAGGGTGATTCCTTGATTGGGCTTTGGTTGCCAAAGCCCATGCCTTAAGAAATTAATTGAAAGCCCATTGGATTTTAAATTAAACGACATTTGATGTTAATTGGGTTTTGAGACCCGTTAAGATTAGATTTAGAATCTAAGTCGCAAAGGCACATTAAAAGTGTAATTATTTAATTTGGAATTAAATAAATAATTAGTATTGAATATGAATTAAATTGGATTTAATATTGTAGTTTGATATAATTCAAGAATTCGTACTTTGAGTACTTATTCTTAAACGAGTTGGACTCGCGCAAATCAAATCGTTGTTTGAACATTGGATGGTCATTAATTTCAGATTAATTAATTGGATTAGATTGATTGATAACATGCTTTGTGTGAATACATGGATGTGATGTATGAATAATGTATATCAGATGGATATTAGATGTGTGAGACAATTTTGGAAATTATTGTAATAAATTTAGAATTTATTAAATTGGACCTACGTGTCCACCCTATTACCTCTTGACTCTTTGTATTTCTCTTCTCACCTATTCCCCTCAATGTAAATGAGGTTTCTTTAGAAGTGTTATGTAATTGGGTAGAAGTATGAATAGTGCTAGCGGGAGAGAGGAAAGAGAGAGATTTGTTATAGGAACAAAATGTTTTAAATATCCATCCGCATATCATTATAAATTTATTTATCGCGTCTTATTATGCTTTTAGAATGCATGCTTAAGGGTGTATGATGAGACCTAATCAAAGATAATTAATTGGTTGCCAATTACGCGAAAAACCCTCAACAAATATTAAGTGTTTTTCCTTCCATTGAGTGATTCTCTCTCAAGATCCAAGATTGACACTGGTTTGTTGGCCAAAGTCAAGACCTTTGTCCATCGCGAATGTGTTTGAATCGTGAAGGCTTTGTTCCATATCACATGTCTTGTCCAAGTTGTGATTTATTGGCCAAAGTCAAGATCACTTCTTATCCATCAACATCGATTACGAAGCTTTCCAAGGTCAATGGGTCCCGCTTAACTGGAATCATTAAGTTTATTGTGCCAAAGCCAAGGCTTAGTTGCTTCAGAGGAAAAAGATTAGGGAATATATCAGATATATTGGCATATATTAGATATATGTTTCGGACTTGGATGTCCACCTACTGGATCTAGGAATTGGATGAGATCCAATTGATCTTAGAGATCTACCTAGTTAAATATCATACAGTTTATTGGCCAAAGTCAAGGTTGTGTGTTATTTAACGGGATCATAGCCCACTTGGAAACTAGGTTTCCCGAGTACTCAACAGAGGGTTAGAGGCTCGTCGAAAAATAGTGGGAGGCAAGTATTAAATTTGCAATTTTGTTTAGATACTTGCCAATACGCGCTCATTTCATTTTTCGTCATCATTTAAATATATATTAGTTGGACTGATATTTAATTGTTGTTTTAAATTTAACAGTTGGACTGTATTCAAACTACTTCATTTATAGTTAATTATATAATTGGATTATGGTAATCAATATATTTGAATTTAACCAATCAAATTGTAGTTGATTATATAGTTAGACTATAGTAATCATTATATTCAATTGTACCCGAAATCGTTGATTGGATAGTTGGACTATAGCAATCAAGATAACTGAAAAATTAGCGTTTAAAAACATAATCATGGGAGAAAATGTCTTTAAACGGCTTTAATTTTCACATGGGGAATAGAACTTAGGATAGTCCTGGGAAATAAGAAGTTACTCTATTTGATTGAGCACCTCTTGGGCCTAAGCCCGGACTGAGCAATAGTAGAACATGATCTTTGGAAGATTCATGTGACGATAACTTTAGTGCTCAATCGTTATGCTTGCCGCAAAGAGTCTTTAATTTCTTTTTCAGAACTAAGGATTAGTTTCTATAGTATGATATTGAAATTGAGGTCTCATAGATCTATATTAGATCTTAGAAGTACTAATTGCAATAGAAAACTCTTGAGAGTTAATGTATGCTCAGGAGACGGAGCCAGAGCTTGCAAAAGGGCAAAAAGAGCAAAACGCATCTTATTTCGACATCCCAGAGGCCAAGGCTTGGCCGAAGACTCTAGATATGAGTAAAAGGGAAAAGGCAAAATCAACACAGTCTTCTTGGAAGACAAAAGGACAATCCAAGATGTCTGCCTAACATGGCAAAACGAGTCACTGAAGCGTAACTGCCGTATGGACAAGGCAGACATGAAGGAAAGTGAAGCAGGGGCAAGGCTCCGGATTCAAGGTTGTTGTCATAAAAATTCACTATAGTTTTAAAAATTGGATTTTTGAACTCAGAAGTGGTACATTTTTAAATATGTACGGATGGCAGAATTGCTTATTAGCGGATTACTGACTGTTGGTTTCTATAATATGTCCCAAGGAAAGATTAAGCATTCATGAAATACTATAAATGAATATATATAAAAGACTTGAAGCATGGCGGAATCATACTTACAAAGCTATGTGATGAGAAGATGATCAAATGGGAAGCTCCAAGTGTGGAAGATTCGGCCAAGAGGAGGAAGAAGACTTGAAGCTCCAAGCTTTTGTATTCCAAGCTCTTTGATGGTTTCCCTATCACCTCTTTTGATCCCTTGCTTGTGCTAGCAAAATGGAGAAATAGAAGATCAAATCTTCCTTGCCCTTGTCAATGGAGTTCTCGGCAATTTGAGAGAGAAGAGAGATTTTGTGTAAAGTCTTAATTGATCTTTGTTTACCAAAAATCAATTTATATTTATGTTATAATTTATTAAATAAATAAAATCTATGACATAAACCATGCAATGGCTTAGAGTGTCAAACACTCAAACTCCATGCAAAGCCTTTGAGTGTAATGCACACTATCACCATGCAATGCCTTAGAGTGTTTTGTACACTATTAACATGCAATGCCTTATCAATAAAATAATGCATATAATGACAAGTGTCATGTGGGCCCCACACGTTCCCAAATGAAAGTGGGCCCACGTCCACTCACGCGTTCGGGTTCGATATTTCCGAAATACCGAACTTGCGTCGCGACGTTAATTAAATCGGATTTAAATAAATAATCGCTCCTAGCGAAATTATTATTTACGTCGCTTACGAATTAATTCTAAATTAACTCGTATGCCCGAATTAAAATCTAATTTTAATTTCGCGTCGAAATCGAATTTCGATTATTATATCGAATACAATAATTTTATCGATTAATTCCAAATTAATCGTTCTCTCTCTAAATTAGGCACTTTATCCAAGATAAAGTTTCTCCGCAATTAATCCAAGATTAATTAAGTCCGAATCAAATATCATAGGTGAATCTTCAGGAAGCGACCCAAGAGATCTCCGGATATTTTGGCAGTACAGTAAATACGGTCGTCGGATAATCCGAACACGTACGTACCTCGTACTACGTCTTTACCGATTTACAAGACAAGGTTGGCTTCTAGCAAAGCGCCATGCCTACCCAATTCTCCAGAAATATTCTTATAGGAATATAAGATCTGTATCAGGCGTAGTATACCGTAGTATTCCGTACATCGATCCAGTATCGGATGATCACATGCTAGGCCTGGGGCTGGAGATGTGTCTGCCCCGTACGAAACATATATCGGACATCAAGCAACTAGTCTCTTTAAATCGGACAATCCTGACCTTGTCATATTGTCCCGACGGTTGCAACCTTTTATAGAGTACTAGTTCTGTGTCCTGCGTGATCATCACCTCCATATGTCTGAAGCGATACTTCCATCTTGACATCACATCCAGTACACTACGATTCTCGATAAACCCAGAAGAGGTGTACACAGAACCGGTTAAGGTCCCCAACCACCAAAACTAAAGTTTACCGATTGTCGCAAGTACTAGCG
This sequence comes from Zanthoxylum bungeanum, assembly GCA_019454045.1. Classification (NCBI taxonomy): domain Eukaryota; kingdom Viridiplantae; phylum Streptophyta; class Magnoliopsida; order Sapindales; family Rutaceae; genus Zanthoxylum; species Zanthoxylum bungeanum. The sequence goes on from SKCR01022538.1 coordinate 22,762, forward strand.
ATGTAAGTCTCAGGTTAAGACCATATACACCTACCCTGATGCGGCCTCCCATAGACACGTAGACATACTACCAATGGGATTCCGCGGGGTCTATCCAGAGCGAAGCTGTTTTCCGTACCATCGGTAAAACACAACCTCCTATCGCACTTGCATAAGTATCCAATACTTAAATATATGAGAACTATGCCGTTGTGCCCTCACAACGTGCACAAGCGCAATACTAGTCTATTCCGCATTATCGATGTCCAGTCTCGATAATACTACGACTAGGGATATTTAATGATTAAACCTTTGGGGACTGATACTGTCTCATATCATTCTCAGTCCAGGTACTAATCATATGGACTTTCGCCATTTATAAGTCAAAGTAAATAATATATTACAAAACGGCAAAAGGCAATTTCATTATCACATAGTTAATTTTGTACAATAATACAATATCATTTACAAACAGTGACGCTATGGGACATAATGTCTAACAATCTCCCACTTGGCCTATAGCCAGTCACTCAAGCATCTAATACCCGAACTATGTATGTGTCGTTCAAAAACTTGCTGTAGAACAGCTTTCGTCAGCGGATCTGCAATGTTGTCATCTGATGTGACCTTCTCGACTTTTACATCGCCACGATGTATAATCTCCCGAATCAGATGATAACGTCGAAGAACATGCTTGGACCGTTGATGAGACCTTGGTTCCTTAGCCTGTGCTATAGCCCCGTTATTGTCACAATACAATGGAACGGGCTCAGCTGCTAACGGAACTACTCCTAATCCGATTAGGAACTTTCGGATCCAAACTGCCTCCTTTGCTGCTTCAGATGCAGCGATGTACTCCGCTTCTGTTGTTGAATCGGCAACAGTATCTTGCTTGGAAGATTTCCAGCTCACTGCTCCGTTATTCAAGCAAAAAATGTACCCGGATTGCGACTTGTAGTCATCCTTGTCGGTTTGGAAACTTGCATCGGTATACCCAGATACCGCAAGTTCTCCACCTCCATAAATTAAGAAAGCATCCTTAGTTCGTTTAAGATACTTAAGGATATTCTTAACTGCTATCCAGTGACCTTCACCTGGATCGGCCTGATAGCGACTGCACATGCTCAAAGCATATGAGACATCAGGTCGTGTACATATCATGGCATACATGATCGATCCGACTGCCGAGGCGAACGGTATCCGACTCATGTGGTCTCTCTCTTCCTGAGTCTTAGGACACATGTCCTTAGACAGAGAGGTACCACGTACCATTGGAACCAATCCCCTCTTGGATTGTTCCATGTTGAATCTCTTCAACACTTTATCAATGTATGTACTCTGGGAGAGTCCAAGCAGCTTTCTAGATCTATCCCTGTAGATCTTTATTCCAAGAATAAAGGCTGCTTCTCCCAGATCTTTCATGGAGAATTTTAATGAAAGCCAAGCTTTCACCGACGTTAGCATGGGAATGTCATTGCCTATAAGCAATACGTCGTCGACATAAAGGACAATAAAAGTAAGTGCTCTCCCACTAACCTTCTTGTATACACAAGGGTCATCTGCGTTTTGCACGAAATCATATTCCTTTATGATCTCATCAAAACGCTGATTCCATGACCGTGATGCTTGCTTCAATCCATAAATGGATCGATTTAACTTGCAAACCTTGTTTGCAAGTCTAGGTACGATAAAACCGTCAGGCTGTTGCATATAAACATCCTCCAAAAGGTTTCCGTTAAGGAAAGCGGTTTTAACGTCCATTGCCATATCTCGAAGTCGAAATATGCAGCTATTGCAAGCATTATCCGAATGGATTTAATCATGGCAACGGGTGAGAAGGTTTCGTCATAATCAATACCATATTGTTGACGATACCCCTTCGCTACAAGCCTAGCCTTGTACGTTTGTACGTTGCCATCCATGTCGGTCTTCTTCTTGAAGATCCATCTGCATCCAATAGGCTTTACGCCTTCTGGTGCATCAACCAGTGTCCAAACTTGGTTGGCGTACATGGAATCCATCTCGGACTTCATGGCTTCTTGCCATAAAGCGGAATCGATATTTTGTATCGCTTCCTCATACGTAGCCGGCTCATTATCCTCAATAAGATTAATATCTATATGAGGTGAGATCAGGAACCCATACCTCTCAGGTACTGTTCTGACTCTCTCCGACCTACGCGGTCCTTGTGTATGTGAAGTTTGTGGTACAGACTCATCCCGGATGGTCTGTTCTTGTTCCGTCGTTGATTCATTGCCAGGAAGGAACAGTATCACTACGATCTTCATCGAGTTCTACTTTCCTCCCACTTACCACTGCATTTAGGAATCCTTCTCAAGGAAAACCGCATGTAGAGCAACAAATACTTTGTTCTCTTGTGGGTAATAGAAGTAATATCCTTTGGTTTCCCTAGGATATCCAACGAAAAGGCATTTATCAGATTTGGGTTCAAGTTTGGTGCCTTCCAAACGTTTAACATATGCCCAGCATCCCCAAATCTTAGGAAAGAGAAACCTGGTTTCCTTCCTGTCCATATCTCATATGGGTCTGTTCAACAGACTTCGACGGTACCTTATTCAAAATAAGTATAGCACTGTTTAATGCGTATCCCCAGAAGGATATTGGTAGCTCAGTGCGACTCATCATTGACCTCACCATGTCCAACAAGGTGCGGTTTCTCCGTTCGGACACACCGTTTAATTGTGGTGTTCCAGGAGGAGTCCACTGTGAAAGAATACCATATTCTTTCAAGTAATCTTGAAACTCATAACTTAAGTATTCGCCACCACGGTCTGACCGTAATGTCTTATACTCATCCCTGTTTGTTTCTCCACTTCGTGTCGAAACTCTTTGAATTTCTCAAAAGTTTCCGACTTGTGTCTCATAAGATACACATAACCGTAACGAGATGCATCATCTGTAAAGGTTACGAAGTAGTGAAATCCACCTCTAGCCTGGCTAGACATGGGCCCGCATACGTCAGTATGAACGAGAGCTAACAGTTCTGTGGCACGTTCACCTTTACCGCTAAAAGGTGATTTAGGCATTTTGCCTAAAAGACAAGATTCGCAGACGTCATATGAATTGGGATCAAATTCGTCCAAGTACCCACTCTTTGAAAGTGTGGATATGCGAGTCTTGTTGATGTGTCCTAGACGACAATGCCACATATAAGCTTCATCTTTTAGATTACTCCTTTTGAGCCTTTTGTTTGTCATTTTAGGAGATTCATTTATATTCAAAATATAAAGACCGTTATTTGCAACAGCTGTGCAAATTTCTGTATCATTTTTATATAAATAACACCCTGTGTTCCTGAATACAAAAGTGTAACCCTGCTGGGTTAACAAGGATACAGATATAATTCCTAGTTAAACTAGGCACAAAATAACAGTTCAAAAGTTTAAGTTCATGCCCTGAGGGCAGTACTAAAACAAAAGTCCCTACGGCCAAAACAGCAACTGGTGTTCCGTTTCCGACCCGTAGATCCATCTCCCCTGATGCCAGCACCCTGCTATCATGCAGATCCTGCACATCAGTACAAATATGAGCACCACAACCAGAATCAAAAATCCAATTTTTAAAACTAGAAGTATTCATATTTATCTCAATAACAAACATACCAGAGGCAATGGCCTTGCCAGCCTTGATATCCTCCCTCTGCACAATGCTCATTCGGCAGTCACGTTTCCAGTGACCCCTCTTGCCGCAGTTAAGGCAGATGTCCCGAGATTTGTCCTTTGGCTTCCTAGAAGCCACTGTCAACTTGCCTTTACCCTTCTTCTTGAACTTCTTCTTCCTTGCACCTCCAATTGCCTTGGGGCCACCCTTTGGCGCATGAGAGGTCAATGCAAAATGCGCCTCGCGCTTGCTCCCCTTTAGGAGTTCCCTTTCGGACTCCTTCAGCACAGACAACAACTCTCCAAGAGTGTCGTCAGTATCCATCAACTTGTAGTTGACTATGATTTGTTTCCAAGTATCAGGAAGTGACTGCAAGATCATATCTATAGTCAGATCAGCCTCCAAGACTATTCCCATATTGGCCAACTCATCAATATCGGCAATCATTTGAGCCCCGTGGGCTTCAACTGATGCGCCGTCTGTCATCCGGGAGCGGAAGAGTTTCCTTACTAGCTCGTACCTCTTCATCCGCTTATTGGTGCGGTGAAGATCACGCAATCTTGCCATCATGTTATAGGGATCCAAATCCCTATTCTGGCGTCTGAAATGCTGAGTCATTGCAGCTAGCCATAACTGACTGAGCTTGGTCACAATCATCACTATGAGTTTTCCATAACTCTAGCTCCAGTGGCTCAGTGGGTTTAGGCGGGAGAGGTCTCTGAATAGTATACAGTATCCTCTCAGCCCCAAGCACTATCTTGAGGTTCATTTCCCAGTCGGCAAAGTTTGTCCCTTTGAAGACATTATCGCCCATGATTATGTCGCGGATATTACCTTTGCCAATCATCTTGACAACTATAGTCCAACTATAAAGTCAACGATGTTATGGGTACAGTCAAACTGTTACATATAAAAATAACAATATATTAGTCCAACTAATTATTTAAAATATTGACGAAATAATTTTGAAAGACGCGTAAGGCTAAATATTTGAATGAAATTGCAAATTCAATAATAGCCTCCCACTATTTTCTTCAAGTTTCTAACCCTCTGTAGAGAACTCGGGAAATCGAATTTCCTAGTGGGCTAGGATCCCGTTAAATAACACACAACTTTGACTTTGGCCAACAAGTTGTATGATATTTAACTAGGTAGATCTCGAAGATCAATTGGATCCCATCCAATTCCTAGATCCGGTAGGTGGACATCCAAGTCCGAAACATATATATCTAATACATATGTCAATGTATCTAATACATTTTCCTAACCATTCCTCTGAATCAACTAAGCCTTGGCTTTGGCACAACAAACCTAATGATTCCAGTTAAGCGGGACCCATTGACAAGGAAAATTTCGTAATCAATGTCGATGGACAAGAAGTGATCTTGACTTTGGCCAACAAATCACAACTTGGACAGGACACCGATGTGGAACAAAACTCTCATGATTCAAACACATCCTCAATTGACAAAGGTCTTGACTTTGGCCAACAAACCAATGCCAATTTCGGATCTTGAGAAAGAATCATTCAACGGAAGGAAAATCGCTTAATATTGTTGAGGGATTTTTGCGTAATTGGCAACCAATTAATTTATCTTTGTTAGGTCTCATCATCATACACCCTTAAGCATGCTTCTAAAACATCATAAAGCGCGCGTAAAGTAAGTAATAGTGATGCGGATGGATATATAAACAACTTGTTCCTAGAACAAATCACTCCCTTTCCTCTCCCCGTTAGCACTATTCTACTTCTACCCAATTACATAATAAATAAGAGAAACCTCATTTACATTGAGGGGAATAGAGGAGAGAAGAGAATACAAAGAGATAAAGAGATAAGGCTGGACACGCAGGTCCAATTTATAAATTCCAAATTTACAATAATTTCTAAAATTACCCTTTCCCTTCTAATATCCATCCGATATACACTATTCATTCATCACATACATATATATTCAAACAAGACATGCTTTTACAACCAATCTAATCCAATTAATTAGTCTTTGTTAAGTGATCATCCAATGTTCAAACAATGGTTTGATTTTGCGCGAGTCCAACTCGATTTAGAATAAGTACATAAGGTACGAATTCGCGAATTATATCGAACTACTAATTAAATCTAATTTAATTCGTATTCAATACTAATTCAATTATTTAATTCCAAATTAAATGTTTACACTTTTAATGTGCTTTAAAGACTTAGATTCTAAATCCAATTCTATTGGGTCTCAAAGCCCAACTAACATCCAATGTTTAATTTAATTCAAGTCAAATGGGCTTTCAATTGATTTATTAAGGCTTGGGCTTTGGTCAATGTGGGTCATACCCAATTACCAAGCCCAAATAAGGAATCACCCTTAAGTGCCATAAAACCAATTTCAAGCCCATAAGGCCCAATAAAATATTAAAGCCCATTATATTATATTTGGACTTAATGGAGTGATTTAGGCCCAAATTGGATCCAATCCATTTGGCCCAAATCTACTTGGTCCAACCAAGCCCATTATGCCCAAATACAATATTAAAAGCCCAATTCACCAATTAAGCCCATTAATTAAATTTAATATTCCAAACATTAAAGTCCAATTAATTAAAGTGTAATACCAAGATTAATATATTAAACCAAATATTTCAAAAAATACCCATTTAATTTATTAATCATGTATTGTTCAAAATAAATGTCCAACATTAATTTTAACAAAAAAATCAACTCCTTTACATGTCTTAGTACATTCGGCCAAGGTGAGTTTTTTGTGTCGATTTGTTTTTCAATCCGATTGAATTACTAATCTACGTCCCATAGACGTTCTAAGTCATCCAATGATCTTAAACACAAAAAAAAAATCCAATCCACTCCAAGTAGCAACACATTCGGCCAAGGCATGAATTTGGGGAAAAATCATCCAATGCATTTTTCATAAAATTGATTCCATATAACATCATGTTATACACATGCAAGCATACTTATTAATCAAATTTCATAAGAACATGCTTATATCAATTTCTTCATGCCATTCGGCCAAGGTTAAGATTTTGGGGAAAAATCATCCAATGCATTTTTCATAAAATTGATTCCATGTATCATTCTACTATATACATGCAAGCATACTTATTCATCAAATTTCACAAGAACATGCTTTAACCAATTTTATCACACCCATTCGGCCAAGGTTAAAATTTTGGGGAAAAATCATCCAATGCATTTTTCAAAAATTGACCATATAACATCATTCTATATACATGCAAGCATACTTATTCATCAAATTTCACAAGAACATGCTTCAACCAATTTTATCAAATTTTAACCTAAAGTATTTCATGCTTAAACCTAGCTCAATGATACCATTGTTGGTTTCTAATATGTCCCAAGGAAAGATTAAGCATTCATGAAATACTATAAATGAATATATATAAAAGACTTGAAGCATGGCGGAATCATACTTACAAAGCTATGTGATGAGAAGATGATCAAATGGTGGAAGCTCCAAGTGTTGGAAGATTCGGCCAAGAGGAGGAAGAAGACTTGAAGCTCCAAGCTTTTGTATTCCAAGCTTTGATGGTTTCCCTATCACCTCTTTTGATCCCTGCTTGTGCTAGCAAAATTGGAGAAATAGAAGATCAAATCTTCCTTGCCCTTGTCAATGGAGTTCTCGGCAATTTGAGAGAGAAGAGAGATTTTGTGTAAAGTCTTAATTGATCTTTGTTTTACCAAAAATCAATTTATATTTATGTTATAATTTATTAAATAATAATAAATCTATGACATAAACCATGCAATGGCTTAGAGTGTCAAACACTCAAACTCCATGCAAAGCCTTTGAGTGTAATGCACACTATCACCATGCAATGCCTTAGAGTGTTTGTACACTATTAACATGCAATGCCTTATCAATAAAATAATGCATATAATGACAAGTGTCATGGGGCCCCACACGTTCCCAAATTAAGTGGGCCCACGTTCACTCACGCGTTCGGGTTCGATATTTCCGAAATACGAACTTGCGTCGCGACGTTAATTAAATCGGATTTAAATAAATAATCGCTCCTAGCGAAATTATTATTTACGTCGCTTACGAATTAATTCTAAATTAACTCGTATGCCCGAATTAAAATCTAATTTTAATTTCGCGTCGAAATCGAATTTCGATTATTATATCGAATACAATAATTTTATCGATTAATTCCAAATTAATCGTTCTCTCTCTAAATTAGGCACTTTATCCAAGATAAAGTTTCTCCGCAATTAATCCAAGATTAATTAAGTCCGAATCAAATATCATAGGTGAATCTTCAGGAAGCGACCCAAGAGATCTCCGGATATTTTGGCAGTAAACCGGTCGTCGGATAATCCGAACACGTACGTACCTCGTACTACGTCTTTACCGATTTACAAGACAAGGTTGGCTTCTAGCAAAGCGCCATGCCTACCCAATTCTCCAGAAATATTCTTATAGGAATATAAGATCTGTATCAGGCGTAGTATACCGTAGTATTCGTACATCGATCCAGTATCGGATGATCACATGCTAGGCCTGGGGCTGGAGATGTGTCTGCCCCGTACGAAACATATATCGGACATCAAGCAACTAGTCTCTTTAAATCGGACAATCCTGACCTTGTCATATTGTCCCGACGGTTGCAACCTTTTATAGAGTACTAGTTCTGTGTCCTGCGTGATCATCACCTCCATATGTCTGAAGCGATACTTCCATCTTGACATCACATCCAGTACACTACGATTCTCGATAAACCCAGAAGAGGTGTACACAGAACCGGTTAAGGTCCCCAACCACCAAAACTAAAGTTTACCGATTGTCGCAAGTACTAGCGATGTAAGTCTCAGGTTAAGACCATATACACCTACCCTGATGCGGCCTCCCATAGACACGTAGACATACTACCAATGGGATTCGCGGGGGCTATCCCGAGCGAAGCTGTTTTCCGTACCATCGGTAAAACACAACCTCCTATCGCACTTGCATAAGTATCCAATACTTAAAATATGAGAACTATGCCGTTGTGCCCTCACAACGTGCACAAGCGCAATACTAGTCTATTCCGCATTATCGATGTCCAGTCTCGATAATACTACGACTAGGGATATTTAATGATTAAACTTTGGGGACTGATACTGTCTCATATCATTTCAGTCCAGTACTAATCATATGGACTTTCGCCATTTTAAGTCAAAGTAAATAATATTACAAAACGGCAAAAGGCAATTTCATTATCACATAGTTAATTTTGTACAATAATACAATATCATTTACAAACAGTGACGCTATGGGACATAATGTCTAACACTGACTTCGGTTGAGATAGACCTGCGAGTCGGAAACAGGACGAGAGTCACTGTTTTAACCGTAGAAACCTAAGTTTAGGAACTACCTTTTTGGTATGTACTTAAATTAGGAAACTATTATAATGTACCTAGTTTGACTAGAACATTATCTCTATATCTAAGTTTAACCCGTTGCGGGTATACCTTTATATTCTATAACACTAAACTGTTTTATTTTATAAAGATGATATTGAGATAAACACATTAGATGTGAATAACAACATTTATATTTTGAATATAAATGAATCTCAAACGTATGACATGACAAAAAAATAGCTCAAACTGAATTAATCAGATGAGACTTATTTGTGGCATTGTTGTCTAGGACACATTAAACAAGACTCGTATATCCACACTTTTGAAGAGTGGATACTATGACGGATTTGATTCTAATCAAATGATGTCTACGAATTTAGTTTAAAAAGGCAAAGTGCCTAAAACACTTTTTACTCGGTAAAAGTGTAAGTGCCATCGATCTGTTAGCCCTCGTTCATAGTGACATTAGTGGGCCCATGTCTAGCTAGGCTAGAGGTGGATATGAACACTTCGTAATCTTTACGGATGTGGCATCACATTATGGTTATGTGTTTCTTTTGAAACACGAATCAGAAACTTTTGATAAATTCAAAGAGTTTCGACACGAAGTAGACATACAGACCGACTAAATTACTAAACATCACGGTTAGACCATGGTGGAAAATACTTAAGCAATAAATTTCTCGACTACTTGAAAGAGTATAACATTCTTTCAATGTGGACTCCTCCCGGAACACCTCAATTGAGCGGTGTGTCCAAACGGAGAAACTGAATTTTATTGGACATGATAAGATTAATTATGAGTCGCTCTGAGCTACCATTTTCCTTCAAGGGATACACATTAATCAGTGCAAAACTTATTTTGAATAAGGTTCCATAAAACTCCGTTTGACAGACTTCATATTAGATATGAACAGGAAAGAAACCAGGTTTTCTCATTCTTGAAGATTTGGGAATGCTAGGCATATGTTTGGATGATACCAGACTAGAACCCAAATTGGATAAGTGCATAATTTGTGGGTTATCCTAGGGAAACCAAAGTATAGTACTTATACAACTCACAAGAGAACAATTTAATTGTTGCTCACCATGCGGTTTTCCTAAGAGGAATACCTATATTCAGTGGTAAGTGGGAGGAAAGTAAAACTCGATGAAAATCAGAGTAATACTGTTCCTGGCACCGATTCCTTAATGGAACACAAACAGTTCATCAGGGATGAAACTGTACCATAATCTTCGAATACATAAGAACTGCGTAGTTGGAGAGAGTCAGAAAACAACCTGGAAGTATGAGTTTCTGATCTCGCCTCATAACGATTTCAATCTTATTGAGGAATACGAACTGACTACGTATGAGGAAGTGATACAAGGTATCGACAACCTATTTATGGTAAAGTGCCATAATGTTCGAAATGGATTCCATGTATACCAATAAAGTTTGGACAATGGTTGATGTACCGGAAGGCATTGTTCCTATTGGCACTATATGAGTTTTCAAGGAAGACATAAATGGATGGCAACATACCAACGTACAAAGCTAGGCTTGTAGCGAAAAAGGTATCGTTATCAACATTGTGTCGATTACGACGAAATCTTTTACTTGTTGCCATGGTTAAATCCATTCGGATAATGCTTGCTAATGCTGCATGTTTCATTTTATGAAATATGGTAGCTGAAGGTCAAAAATCACTTTCTTTAAACGGAAACCTTTTGGAGGATGTTTACAACATCCTGGCGATTTTATCGTACCTAAACAAGCAAACAAGGTTTGCAAGTTAAATCAATCAATTTATGGATTGAAGAAAGCATTGTGTTCTTGGAACTGATGTTTTGATGTAATCATAATGGTGTATGATTTAATTCAAAACAGATATGATTCTTGTGTATATAAGAAGCTTAGTGGGAGCGCACTGATAGTGATTGTCCTAAATAATGATGATATATCATTTCTTGGAGATGATATTCCATATTACAATCGGTAAAATCTTGGCTTTCATGAAAATTCTCCGTAGAATAATTGGGAGAGACAACCTTTATTCTAGGAATAAAGATCCACTGAGATAGATCTAAAAGTTATTGACACTCTCCGAGAACTCGTACATTGAAAGAAATGTACGTGACCTGGTGTCTCATATGCTTTGAGCATAAGGAGTCACAATCAGGCCATCCAAGTGATAGTCACTGGATTGATGTGTTGGAATAATTTAGTGTCATTAAACAGCAATACAACATGCAAACAAACAGATCAAACATCCAAAAGTAGATCTAGATACTATAAAACCCTAAAACAGAAAAACCTGGAAATTGTAAATATGAATCTAAGTCGAGATAATCCTCTGTCCTTAAGAACTTATTGGCCCCGTCACTGGTGCTTTACGGATACGCAATCAGCCAATGTTCTCCCAGGATCTTGGTTCCTTCTTGTCCAATGAGCACACATTGACAAGTATATAAACTAGGAAAATGGTTGTACTCTCTCCACAAAACCAAACAAAACACAATATTACTCTCAAAACTGGATTTTCATTATTCAGATTATGGGATATAAGTTTTTCTTTTATATGGCATGGAGGGGTGCCAATAGGGCACCCCTTGGGGTGGGATACAACCC
>SKCR01022539.1:0-35018 GCA_019454045.1 Zanthoxylum bungeanum
GAGACAACACCAAACATGCACGGTTTGCTTACGTGTTTCTTTCAGAAAAATTGAAGATTGCACAGCACGGTTTGCTCGTCCCCAAAATTTACAGGTCACAGTGGAGAGAGAAAAGAAAAACTCACGGCTGGAAGAAACTCTGGGAGTACTGAGTCACGGTTGAAACGTTCACAAGAGAAATTTGCCAAAAAGACTACACAATAAAAGCCTCGTCCTCTTATAGTCATGAGTGGGACGCTCATGGCCGTTAGATCGAGAAAAGAAGTCCAGATGGATGCCAAATGTCAAAAACGGAAGAGGCATGCCAAGATCAAACGAATGGTTAAAGATCAAAATGCCTCTACATGGTCGATTCACTTTCCCTTTTGGCGGGAATCCGACGGATGATCGACAAGTGTCAAAATTAGGAAAAACCCTAAAAGATGATTTGATGGGCATTTAAATAGACGTGACTATTGCGCGTCTCAAGAAAAGGTGATTGAAAGAGGCGACGAAAATTTCAATTCAACTCCGGGTCGAGCACCAACAAATGGATCGGCACATCGTCTTTTTATAGTTCCCGGCACCAACTCGTATACTCGTTGGAACCGAGAACTAGGGGACAGATGTTGATAGTGTTTTCAGGCACTAAATATTTAAAGCAGCACGAAAAGGGCAAAAGGGTAATTCCCTTATTGGATGAGATCATTAATTCCGACCCGACCCATAAAAAGTCAGCAGCAAGGGCCCAAACGCTTTACAATAAAACACCGACCACAACAGGAAGAGACCGAGCACTTCATAATCGGTAACCGATCACTTGAGTTCAGGATGACCGATCACTTATCAGGTCGACAGCACCCCCAGTACAAAAGACCCTTATGACCGACTTCATGAAGACCGAGCACATGGCGAGGCGTGTTCCGGAAGATAAGGCATCCTATTTTTACGGATAAGATGACCAATAAGTTATCCTACTTTCATGGGAAAGCTAAGAAGTCAGAGTCCTAGTAGGATAAAAGCGGTAAAAGTAAAATCTAGTTAGGAGACCTTGCGGGAGAAGGAAATTGTATCAATTAGGAATCCTTATACCAGAAGGAGTCTGATTTCTTCACTATTATAAATAGAAGGGTAGAGTATGTGTAAAGATCATCAGAATCACCAAGCTCTGACTTGTAAAACACAAAGAACGGTCTGAGAAGCGCATTTGAATAATAAAAGTATCATCTTTTTTGTGCCCGTGGACGTAGGTCGGACCAAGATCCGCCGAGCCACGTCAAATCTCCTTGTCGATTGGCGTATTATTTTTCTTTTGCTAAGTTTGCTTTTGGTCCCCCATAACCAAACAAATTCACTATTGAGGGAGGATTGTCTCGGGAGTAATATTCTCATATTGCCCTGAGACCAAAATCAGCCGTCAACATAACTTTTAAAATATAAAAAATAATAAATATATATGTTATTTTCAAATATATATATATATATATATATATATATATATATATATATATATATATATATATCTATATATATGTGAGAGTGGATTTTTATTAAAGGGATGGGTTTTTTGGTGATTTAGGGAATGGGACAGGAGGGTGCTGGCAGTTGGGGGTGGGAGTAGTGCCCATCGTCGTTGAGTTATCATTGTTGAAGTTCGAGGGACATGCTTTGCAGTGGAAGTGTGACAATCTAAAATCGGGATTAAATCACAATTCAAAGATCAATAAAAAAGGTCAGAGTTGTCTGAAGTATGCCCTCAGGTAGGGGTGGGCGCGGCTCGATTTACGGTCCGATTTTTTTATCTCTCAAACCAAACCATTAAATAACGGTTTGGTTCGGATTGAAAATTTTTTAAACCAGCGCTTTACGGATTGGTTCGGTTCGGTTTACGGATTATTCTACTTAAAAAAATCCATACATTTAAGTGAAGACAAAAAAAAACTAGTCCAGCAAACAAATAGTATGAAGTGTTACGGTGTAAGCTGTGACTCCAGAGAACACATGCACTCAATAGAGGATTGAAAAACGAGGCACAATTAATTCTTGTATTTTTTAAAAATTACCTCGAATAATGATGCTACCATCATTCTAATTAAGAGACAAATCCAACAGCTTACTTTCAAGAATAAACCATAAAACAAAAAATTTAAGAATAAAATTATTAACAAATAAATTTAAGAATAAAAGTATTAACAAAAAAATATATTACAAAAAATTAAGAAAAAAGTATTAACATACTAATAAAAGAAAACATAAAGTACAATTAAAAGAAAAATGCAAATCTTTTTTATAAAAATATATTATTTTTTAATTATAACGGTTCGGTTCGGTTTAACAGGTGCGGTTCGGTTTGGGGTGGGCCAATCCGAACCATTAGAAAAAAAACCGTAAATTCGGTCCGGTTTGGTTCAGTTTGCGGTTTGGTTCGGTTCGGGGTCAATTTTTTTTCCACCCCTACCCTCAGGACTTTTAAAACATAGATGAACACAAAATAATAATTTAAATTTATTTAAAACATTCCCACAGTTTAAATATAACAATTATTGATTTCCGGAAATACAAATCATGGTTGGGTTATGCTATGTGTCACGGTCCTAGGATCAGACTAGGACGTGCAGTCACTTTACAAAGGAGCTCATGTTTCGGGACATCGGTTTAAGGTCGTTAAGGGTTATATGTACCCTTCATGTACCCTTGTACTGGTGAGTTTCCATCTGTGAAGCCTTATTCGGAAGTTTGCCTGGAGATTTAGAAACGTGATCGCTTGCCGCTAGGAGCTGGCCTAGTTGTGCAGCGTTGTGAAGGAGCCTATATTTCGGAATGCCGGATTGAGCTTGCTCCAAGCCCTAAGTAACTCTTATGGGTAGATTTACTGGGAAGTTCTCACCCGTGGGGTCCCGTTCTGAAGTTTGGCGGGAGATTTTGAGATACGCTAGCTTGCCGCTAGTCGTTAGCCTAATTTGGTGCATTGTGAAGGAGCTAACGACCCGGGGTGTCGAATCGAGTGGGACCAAGTTCCAAAGTGAATCTTATGATCACTTGTACTGGGAAAACTTCAGCCCCAGAGTTGGATTCCGATATTTGTCGGGAGATTTTGGCAGTAGGCCCACTTTTGGGTCTTTTCCGCTAAAGTGGGGGTGTTGTGGAAACCCATCAAGACGAGCTCGTTTAGGGACGAGATTTTAACCCAAAGTCGCTTATATGGTGGCTTACTGAATGCCCGGAAGAGTTCCTGAAAACTCCTCTTAAGATGGATTAGAGGGGGGTGTGACAACTCAAGCGCTAGGTGCGTATACTGGTGAGACATGTGCAATGTCTTTAAAACCTCCTTAGGGGGGGAAGCCTAGGTGAACCTTGGGAAGGGCCAAGGGGGCTTCGGTGGTCTTGGGGCTTTAGCCGTGAACCCTCTCGCCTTAGACAACGTTGGGACAATTATGTATTGTCGAGATTGAGTTGGCGGGAAAATGCCATATTTTATATCCGGTTGTGCTATTCGAGTGTCGGGTCCCGGTGTTGAACGGGCCCGCAAGTGTAAGCGTTGAGATAGCTTGTGAGCTTTCATAAATCAATAAAATTACGGGTCTGTTCCCTCCCCAACAATGGGAAATTAGGGACAGAGGTTTTGTGAAGGCTGACTTACACGGGACGTGACCGTGGTAAGTACCGCACGAGCCCTTTTTCCGTTAAGGAAAAAGTTGGCCCGTGACAGTTGGTATCAGAGCCCTAGGTTGGGCAAGTGAAATGTCTACGGATGTGAGTAGATGTTATAGAGATGTTGTGAACATCGTAAGGCTAGTGTGAACCCTCGGTAGAGAAATGGCTCGAGAGGAAGCCGAGAGAGTGCGTGTTGATGCACGTAGGGAAGTATAAATCCCAAATTGAGATGGATGAATGTAAGACAATGTGAGAACACTTGAGAGGTGCTAGTTTCATATGAGGTTGGCTCGGGTGAAAGCCAAAATGTTCGGGAGAGACCCGAAATGGATGCGAAACTTGTCTACGAGAGACAAGCAAGTAGTCTGCACACCATGAAGGTGTGAGAGATATTTGGGGTGTACGAGAAACACCACGAGGGTGCCGATGTGATATTGGCGTGAGTATATGTGTACAGGAGAACCCGATGCAGGGTTGGTCGAAATAGTGTGGAGTCCAAAAGGGGCGTGAAACCTTTTTCCCATGGCAGTTGAGTGCCAGAATGGGATAGAGACTCGAGATGTGTAGTCCTCTTGTGTGAGGCAATTTCAGGGACCGAGTGTGAACCCGATACTCCGTGTGAGTAGTTTGAGAATGTCTTGAGGAATGAAGCCTTCGTAAAGGCTATGAGCAACAAGTTGTTTGGATTCCTGTGATTAGGAATGCCATTAGCTTAAAGCTACGAGTAGCGAGTTGTGTGGATTCTCTATAGTGGGAATGCCCTCAATTCAGGGCTACGAGTAACGAGTTGTGTGGATTCCCGTGAGTGGGGATGCCAACAGAAGTTTAATGGCTTGAGATAGGCCAAAGTAAAAGTGGGGGAGTGAGCCTGAAATGAGTCAGGTATACCCCAAAGACCGCTTGCGGAATGTTATAACCATTGTATTGGTTATGTAATGATCATGTGGAAGACAGAGGCCGGAATATTTTCGGCAATGTAACGTGCATGTAAAGGCAGAGTGCCTTTTGAGTTGGAAGTGCAATGAATTGCATAAGGGTTGCATGTGAGTTGCAATTGTGGAGAGATGTGAGTGTGATCTCAGAAGAGACGAGATGCATGCGTTTTGGAGAAGGCATGTGGCATAATACGACTACGAGTAGTCCAAATGTGAGGGCTTGTACGAGTTACACGGGTAATGGGCCAAATGCGTGATTTTGGTCTTCGAGTGAGTTTGAGAATGATGATTACTTCGAGAAAGTGATCTAATATCGAAGAAGGTTTTGTGAAATGACCTTGGGAGTTAGTGTAAAATTGGCAAGAGCGCCAAAGGGGGTGGGAAACACCCTGGGAGTAGAACGAGTTGGCTTGGTGCCTAAGAGTAATAAGGTGAGATGACCAAGAGTGGTCGTGGGAATGATAGGAGTTGGAAACAATTCTATCTGCGACAGTTGAGTATCGAGACAATTGAGAAACTCATGACAGAGCAAGTGACCCAGAGTTAAGTGCGAGAATGAGATAGTTGCTAGGGATATGAGAGCAACTGCGTGTGTCCAAGAGGGGACTAGTGGGAAATTAGCTCCACCATAGGCTAATTGTGGATCGGATGTGTGTTCATCTTCGGGAAACCCGATGTGCTACGCCGAGCGCCTTGAATAACAGGTAGGCAGGGGGCCAGGGTGAAGTGAACAACCGATCTATTCATAATCAAAAATGAACAAAACCCCTTTGTTTTATTAAAACCCATTCACGTTTATATATATGGCGCTTTTTGTAAGAAATTGTTGAATCAAAAAAAAAAAAAAAAAAACTCGCACACAAGAGCGTGTAGAAAGTAGCTGCCGAAAATCAGGAACACTCATGCACGAGAGTTTGTATTGAGCTGTGACTGAGACTTGACACGAAAACTAATACACAATCACGTGTGTGGAGTTGCTCTACATGTCACAATGAGGATTCCAAGAAGATATGAACAACTCAAACCCAGTGAAACCGTCGTGTGTGCTTGGAGGCAAAAAGGTAAGTAAGGAACCAGGGTGAAGTGAGCAAGCAACCTGATCAAGCTAACAACAAGTGAGACCTTAACGCTTTATGGAAGTGGAGACTCACACACAAGAATGTGTATAAAAGTAGTGACTAAGTCAGACGCACTCATGCATGAGAGATTGTATGGAGTAGCGACTGAGTCTGGATACATAAACTAATACACAACTGCGTGTAAAGAGTTGCTCTACATAATGTGATGGGGCGAATCTTGGAAGTGGTATGGTCAGTGCGTGGAGTTGAGAATCTTAACATGTACGGGAATCAAAAGGTTCCAAACATGTACGGAGACAATATCAAACCCATATTATGGTAAGTTACAGAAGGTGGAGATTTCGACAAAAAGTGTAAGCTTGTGCCAAGTGCCGAAGTTGAGCCATTATATCAGAAACCAAAACTTATGTACGAAAGCGTATATGATGTTGTTGTGTTTAGATATCTTGTGCCCTATCTATAAGGATCGAAAGAGATTCGTGACAGATACAACTTGAGTTGCCATCGTCGAGGACGACGATGAAAGAAGTGGGGGAGAATGTCACGATCCTAGGATCAGACTAGGACGTGCAGTCACTTTACAAAGGAGCTCATGTTTCGGGACATCGGTTTAAGGTCGTTAAGGGTTATATGTACCCTTCATGTACCCTTGTACTGGTGAGTTTCCATCTGTGAAGCCTTATTCAGAAGTTTGCCTGGAGATTTAGAAACGTGCTCGCTTGCCGCTAGGAGCTGGCCTAGTTGTGCAGCGTTGTGAAGGAGCCTATATTTCGGAATGCCGGATTGATCTTGCTCCAAGCCCTAAGTAACTCTTATGGGTAGATATACTGGGAATTTCTCACCCGTGGGGTCCCGTTCTGAAGTTTGGCGGGAGATTTTGAGATACGCTAGCTTGCCGCTAGTCGTTAGCCTAATTTGGTGCATTGTGAAGGAGCTAACGACCCGGGGTGTCGAATCGAGTGGGACCAAGTTCCAAAGTGAATCTTATGGTCACTTGTACTGGGAAAAATTCAGCCCCAGAGTTGGATTCCGAGATTTGTCGGGAGATTTTGGCAGTAGGCCCACTTTTGGGTCTTTTCCGCTAAAGTGGGGGTGTTGTGGAAACCCATCAAGACGAGCTCGTTTAGGGACGAGATTTTAACCCAAAGTCGCTTATATGGTGGCTTACTGAATGCCCGGAAGAGTTCCTGAAAACTCTTCTTAAGATGGATTTTAGAGGGGGTGTGACAACTCAAGCGCTAGGTGCGTATAATGGTGAGACATGTGCAATATCTTTAAAACCTCCTTAGGGGGGAAGCCTAGGTGAACCTTGGGAAGGGCCAAGGGGGCTTCGGTGGTCTTGGGGCTTTAGCCGTGAACCCTCTCGCCCTTAGACAACGTTGGGACAATTATGTATTGTCGAGATTGAGTTGGCGGGAAAATGCCATATTTTATATCCGGTTGTGCTATTCGAGTGTCGGGTCCCGGTGTTGAACGGGCCCGCAAGTGTAAGCGTTGAGATAGCTTGTGAGCTTTTATAAATCAATAAAATTACGGGTCTGTTCCCTCCCCAATAATGGGAAATTAGGGACAGAGGTTTTGTGAAGGCTGACTTACACGGGACGTGACCGTGGTAAGTGCCGCACGAGCCCTTTTTCCATTAAGGAAAAAGTTGGCCGGTGACACTATGCATCATTTAGATACTAATACAGTCTGCAACTGTAAATACAAGTCAAGAGAACTTTGAAACGTACCAAAACACTGGCGTAGAAAAAGAGATTCCATGTGACGACGTGTCCATCTTCGACAAAGCCAATTACGCACCCTGCATTTTTTTCGTCCTGAATAATTAAGTAGAATTGTTGGCTTCTAATAAAGCCAACAACTCTGCATATTTATTTGTACTATAACACATATGCTTGAAAAAGTCATACTTCGTCTGTCCGTTTTCATCACGATTAACTATCAATATATCTATTTTTCTGGGGTTGCCACAGAAATTACCATCAAAATTTAATTTATGCCAGACTTTTTATGGAAAATTCTAGTCAACAATGATATATTGCTTTCTTTGTAAAAGAGTAATTAGAACATGCAAGTGCGGGAGAATAGCTTCATTTATACTCCTGAAAGGTTAGAAATCACTTTAAAATAAACTAATTTTTAATAACTGCTGATGGTTGTTTTTGGCTCGAAGGGAAAAACATGGAATTCATCCATCGAATAAACCTCTATCGAATAGTGAATTTATTTATTTAGTAAGGAACCACACGACTTTGAAAAGAAGAAAGGATTAAACACAAAGATTTACTTGGTTCGATGAAGAATGACTCATACCTACGTCCACATGAGGAAAAAATGATTTTTTTATTATGCCCGTGGTCAAGATTGACCCGAGCTCGACTGAACAGGCTCACTTGGGATATGGTAAGTCCTCTCTTATTATGTTCCGATTTGATTTCTAATTTTACCCTGCCCTTGACTATCATGTCTTTTATTCCCTTTTTGATATGTCTGATTACGTGCGGTCTTCTTTCCAGAAGGGCGGTCTACGCTTACTCCTTTTTGGGTACCGATCTGTGTCTTTGGTATCTAGGGTAGCGCGTGTGGCTCTGGCACTTTGGCCCCCAGACCTGCAAAGTTCATGTTTTTCCTCATTCTTCCATGTTCTCCAGCTTTAAGTTTGAGGGGGACGATCTTGTGGCTGTTTTGCATGGATTGCCTGCTGACGTTTACCTTATTAATTGAGACTACTGGCAGTGGGCCCGCACTGTCCTCATTGTGTCCCTTCCTCTGACCGAACCGTGTCGAGCTACCCATGTATGTATTATTGTCTCATCTATCAAAATACCTCTTTCATCTATATCTTTCTCATTGTCATGGTTCTTTGGTGCGAGTCCGTGGACACCGCGGGGCACCTCGAGCGTGCCAACCTATTGAGGCTGAGGAAGATGAAGAAAAGATGGAGGCTATAGCAGCTTTGGGCTTTTCTTATTCTATGTGAGTCCACATCGGGCTCCTTCGCCTTGGTAGGGTCATTCTCAAGTGACTGCTTCTACTTCTTCATCAGTTCCCCTTTCTAGCATCATCTCTGACTCAGTGTCTTATTTGCCGGACCTGATCTACATGGTGTATGATGATGTTGGGGCAGCGGAGACTCGTGCTCTGTTACTGAGCGGGATGTAGGCTCTGACAGTTACCCTTACTGATGCGACCCATGTAAGTATCTCTATTGGTTTGTTTTCCTTATTCCTTGACTTTATTCTTTACGCTGACCACATTGTGCTTGCAGGTTCCTGTAGAGTTTGTGAACCACTATTATCGTCTAGCGTAGACAGCGAAGTCTGAGCTATCTGGGTAGAGTCTTTCATACAAGGTACCTGTAAATATAAAGTTGGTATTTATCTGTGTATGTATGTTTTCCTAACTTTGCTTCTTGTGTTCTCTAATGTAGGGTTGCTTGGAGGCGCATGCCAGGGACTACCAATGTCGTATGGACGAGATGAAGGTGCGGGTTTGGGATTACGAAGTCCTTGAGTGCTGATTTAAGCGGGTGGGTTGGCGTTTTTATCGTTTAGAGGCTAATGCCATATGATGAGGGTCCGAGTAAGGAGATTGCATTCTCGTGGTGCACCGAAGGTTCCAGTGCCTGAAGAGACACCTTCTAATAATTATGATAGCTCTCTTTTGTTGCATTTATTGATGACATTTTGTACAAAACTGAAGTTTCAAAACTCTCTATTTAATAAAATCATATTTCATACATCTGTCTTTTGCATTCTACAATATAATACATATGAGTACAGTGCCTGCATCCTATCTGGAAATTAGAGCATTTGGTCAGATATAAGTTGAGTCTGGCTGGATATGAAATAATCTCTTAAAGGTACGGCCGGTTATGTCATGTATGTCTGGCCTTCCTAGAAAAGCAACTACGGTCGCTTCCCTTGATGTGAAATGTACTTCCAGCTAGAAGTGACTCGATACCTCACAACAATAAGTTTCACTCTGAGATTAGGAATCCCATCTTCCCTTGGTATAACCTAAAATTTTCTCTATGTAAGACTTCACCTCTTCCCAAGCTCTTCACAAAACTTCTTTTTCTCTTCGTTTTACTTCTAACCACTCTCAGAATCTTCTTTTCCCTGCCCTAGCTTCACCTCTCTTCACAGTACCTCTGTTCAGTCATATATATTCGGTTGCCCATAAATATATACGGCCTACTATTGGACATATCCGACTGTCACACCCAAGTCATTTGATGGCCTGTACTCGAGAGATCCTGTCGTATTCTTGATTCGTTGGGTGTCTGATTGGTCACCCCCAGGCCTAGATCAATTGTTTGATCTTCGTTACCTCCATCGTGTCAAATTAGACTACATATTCTTAAGGCCACTATGACCTTCTAAGACACTTAGAATCACGTCTTTTATTTCAATGACCATGAGCTGTGCCCCATGCTTGAGGATTTTTCCGCCATATTGGGTCTTCGATTTCCCTCTTCTACTCCCCAAGCAATGCCCCTTTTAAAAAATCAATATCCACTAGAGGATTCTACGGCTTTTCTCCTAAGCTCTGTTGAGATGGAGAAAGTAATGCATACCTCTTAATTCATTGAACTGTCTGTGTTATTGGATGTTGCTTCTAGCATAGAGGTCGGGTCCCATCGTTGGACAAGTGTGGTCATATTTTGTATCATGGCCTGATACATCTTGGTAGGTCGTGATAATGAGAGAGGTGACTATCGATTACTCCACATGATCCAAGGTATCTGTTGTGGTTATGATCCATCGATCCTGGCTGAGACATTCCACGGCTTGGATGGAATCAAACGAAACCCTTCTAGCTGATTCTTGGGGAATCCGTTACTTTTACAGGTATGCCCTAAATTTTACGTAGACTGTCTTTTTTGGATTTTCAGCCTAGCGAGCTGCTCTAACTTTTCATCATAGGCCACCTTTTCCAATTTTTAACCCAACGAGCTAACTCTATTTTTTTCAGTGTGGCTACAAGAGAAACCGAACCACATCACCCCATCATCTGTCTCCGTCCACACATATTATGGTCTCTGACATCATCTTGCTCATGCCATAGCGAAGAAAGGTTTTTCTTATGACGCGTGGAGAGAATGGTTGCAATAGTTGTCGGACATTGAAATCTTGTGGATGTGCCCTTAATTGCGTCTCTGCCATGTCACTTTAGATTTCTTAGGTCACCGTATACCTATCCCAAGTTTCCATACTAGTTCATTCACCTGCCAGCCAGACTCTATTGATAGTACGGGTTCCTCCGCCTCTTGTCCTTGAAAGGCGTATCTTCTAAGATGGTCATGTGTCTCATTCCTTCTTAGGTCGTTTCCATGGCAAGTGGGCTGAGACGTGTTTGGATTGTCTCTGGCCTTGAGACTTCTATTGTATCTGATAACTCTACGACTAACCCTTCCGACTTAGGTCCTGAAACGAAATGGCAAAGAATATGTTTCATGCATGCTTGTCCTGAAGTTTCTCATTTAGCACTTTGCATTTTATGAACATTTTGAACTTTATTTCAATAAAACATTAGCATTTTATCTTGGTACATGAGTGAATACATTAATTGTTTTATTGAAAAGGTACATCCATTTCAAACTGACCCTCCTGATTTTTTCAGCTAACTATTTTTTACTCTCTTATCCTTAACTTTTGCCTAAGCTATTTCTGGTCTAGTGGGATATACTATAATTTTTTTTGGGCTTTCCTTTGCGGATTTTCAACAAACGAGCCCTTTTTTTTACGCAAAGTATTTCTTCTGCCTATTTTGATGGATTCCGTGAATTTATTTCCTTCCAAATAGGATAATCGCGCCGCTCCATTTTTCAAAACGTTTTTGACGAAATAAGGCCCTTCCCAATTGGGCCTAAACTTCCCTCTAGGTTCTATTGCTAACGGCCTCGACTTTTTTAGTACCAGATCCTATTTCTTGATCTTGTTGGGTCGGACCATTATTAAAAGCCATTGCTATTATTTTATGGTACAATTGGGTATGGTATAGAGCTCTTATCCTTTTCTCATCCAATAATCCCAATTGTTCAAATCTACCTAGAGCCCATTCTTGTTCGGGAAAATCTGTTTCCATCATAACTCGCATTGATTAGACTTCGATCTCTATCGGAAGTACGACCATTATCCCGTACACCAATGAGTAAGGCATAGCTTTTATTGCCATTCTCACCTAAGTTCTATATCCCATAAAGAAAATGATAACTTATTCGCCCAATCCTTGTGGTTTTCTGTCATTTTGGCCAAGATCTTCTTCAGAGTCTTATTAGCGACTTCTACTGCCCCATTAGCTTGCGGTCTGTAGAGCGAAGACTTATGATACTTGATCCCTTACTTCTGTAGCCTAGCTTTAGTCTCTCCTTGAAACTGAATTCTTTTATCTGTCACTATATGATTCGGCATCCCATACAGACAAACTATGTTTTGAGCGAGGAACTTAGCTATTTGTTTGGCAGTGACATTGTGAAAAGATTTGGCTTCCACCCATTTAGAGAAGTAGTCTACAACAACTACTATGAATCAATATTCGTTAGAAGCTTTCCTCTTGATTTCACGAATCAGATCGATACCCCAAGTTGAGAAAGGCCAAGGTTCCAATAATCCATACAGCCATGTGTTGGGATTTTGGGCAAAATATCCGGGTTACGCAGCGGCAAATTTTCCCATTTCTTTAATTTTTCTTGGGTAATTAAAATAAACTTATTTATTTTAATCACTCAATACTCAAAAACAAAAATTTTAACCCATAAATCATAATTTCAGTAAATTACCATACAACCCCAAAACTTTCCATTTTAATCATTTTAGACCTAAGTTGTTCAAAACAAGTTTAGGTGATTTCCAATCCCAACCAAAATGATTTTTACATCAAATATACATTAAAAACAAAATTCTGAAAATTTTTCCAGATTTTTTAATAATTACGGAAATATCCCAAAACTTTACATTTTGATCATTTTAGTCCTAATTTATCAAATACATAATTAGGTGATTCCAAATCACTACCAAAATGATTTATACATGTCTAATACATGAAAATAAAAATTTCAATTCAAGAAAATAATTTTCCCTAAATTGCCGAGAGGTCCCTCAAGTTTTCAAGAAATGCATTTTAGTCCAAATTGGTTCAAAACCATTCAAGATCAAATCCAATCAATGCCAAAATTAATATGCATCATATATACATCATTAATTAACACATATATGAAAAACCCCAAATTTGGAGTGGGTTATGAACCATAATTTTATAATTTCCATAAATTGACAAATTAACACCAAATTAATTAAATTTAATACTTTAATTTAATTCTTACCACACCAAACTAGTCCCACCATCATGAAACAACTCACGAATAATTTTAGGTCATTTATGAGTGGCTAAGTAACTCTAGAATGGCAACTCACCATCAAATGGCAAAAAGAATACAAATAAATTAATTTTATGCATTCTTTATACATATACATGCTTCCATCTTTCAATCAAGTTCCCAACCATAAAAATACATCCACAAGAGAGTAGATAAAAAACTAAGCTACACATATTGAAGCCTAGAATCTTAGAAACATTTTTCATAAAGAAGAAAGTAAGAAAAACTTACTAAATTCAAAGATTTTCCAAGCTTTTGCTTTCTTTCTTCATCTTTTCTCTCAAGCTCTCCTTTATTTTGATTTAGGGTTCTTAGATTATGAAAAAAAAAATGAAAAAGATGGCTTTTATAATTTCCTTCAAGTGGCCGAAATTCAAGGGAAAATATTAGCCATATATTTTCCAATTTTTTATTTCATTAATAAATGTTGGAAAATGATTTAATTAAAAAAGTTGTATTTATCCAATAAATATCACACTTGGACTAATTAAATCAAGCCATTTATACCAATTAAAAATGGCCATTCCAACCATTTAAAAAGTACCATTTATCTTACTTTAATAAAGTAAATAGATATTTATTATTTAATTAATTTAATTATTCAACATTTGAATAATCAAATAATTAAATACAAATATCTTAAATATATGTATTATATTTACATTAAATAATCAAAATACATATATTAATTATAAATATCAAATATCACAATTTGACATTTAATAAATGGCCGAAAGATCCCAAACGCATGTATTATCGTTTAACCGTTAAACGACTTATAAATAATCAGTATTATTTATAAAAGTTACCTAGTGCTCTACGAGTATGTTTCATTAGTGAGACTCTCTAGATTCAGGTATATCCTGTTGGACAGTTATGACCCATAGCGTCACTGTTTGTAAAAAGACATTATGTTTTTGTGCAAAATTAACTATGTTGTAATGAAATTGCCTTTTACCGTTTTGTAATTTATTTACTTTGATATATAAATGGTAGAGTCCTTATGATTAATTCCGGATTGAGATGATATGAGACAGTATCAATCCATAAAGGTTTAATCATTAAATATCCTTAGTCGTAGTATTATCGAGACTGGACATCGATAATGCGGAATAGACTAGTATTGCACTTGTGCGCGTTGTGAGGGCATAACGGCATAGTTCTCATATATTTAAGTATTGGATACTTATGCAAGTGCGATAGGAGGTTGTGTTTTACCGATGGTACGGAAAACAGCTTCGCTCTGGATAGACCCCGCGGAATCCCATTGGTAGTATGTATATGTGTCTATGGGAGTCCGCTTCAGGGTAGGTGTATTTGGTCTTAACCTGAGACTTGCATCGCTAGTACTTGCGACAATCGGTAAACTTTGGTTTTGGTCGTCCAGGGCTTTAACAGGTTCTGTGTACGCCTCTTCTGGGTTTATTGAGAATCGTAGTGTATTGGATGTGATGTCAAGACGGAAGTATCACTTAAACATATGGAGATGATGATCACGCAGGGATTCAGAACTGGTTCTCTATTGTGTTGCAACCATCGGGATAATATGACAAGGTCATGATTATCCGATTCAAAGAGACTAGTTGCTTGATATCTGATATGTGCTTCGTACGGGGCAGACACTATTCCAGTCTCAGGCCTTGCACGTGACACCCGATACTGGATCGCAACACACAATACTACGGTATACTACACCTGATATAGATCGTATATTCCATTAAGAATATTTCTGGAGAATTGGGTAGGCATGACGCTTTGCTAGAAGCCAACCTTGTCTCATAAATCGGTAAAAACGTAGTACGAGGTACGTACGTGTTCGGATAGTCCAACGACCGTATTTACTGCCAACATATCCAGGGATCTCTTGGGTCGCTTCCCGAAGATTCACCGATAACGTATGATTCGAGCATAATTAATCTGGGATTAATCACGGAGAGACTTTATCTTGGATAAAGTACTATTTGAAGAGAGAGAAAGATTAATTTGGAATTAATCGATAAAATAATATATTTGATATATTAAACGAAATTGGATTTCGACGCGGAATTAAAATTAGATTTTAATTCGGGCAAACGAGTTAATTTAGAATTAATTCGTTAGCGACGTGAATAGTAATTTCGTTAGGCATAATTATTTAATTGCATCACGACGGAAGTTCATTAATTCGAAATTAGCGAAACCGAGCCCGGAAGTGTTTGCGGGCCCACTTGCATTTTGAATCAAGTGGGGCCCCCAAGTCACATCGCGAGTCACATCACTTGTCACTTTAGTGATAGATGTCTTGTCACCTTTTTGGTGAGTGA
Organism: Zanthoxylum bungeanum; assembly: GCA_019454045.1. Lineage (NCBI taxonomy): Eukaryota > Viridiplantae > Streptophyta > Magnoliopsida > Sapindales > Rutaceae > Zanthoxylum > Zanthoxylum bungeanum. The sequence goes on from SKCR01022539.1 coordinate 15,335, forward strand.
CATGCAGTCACTATTCATGATGGAGGTGGTTGTGAGCATTTAATGAAAATTTGGAGCCAAAATTTTGGATTTGACTTTGGAAGCATATACCAAATATTTGGTAATAGATTTTCATTATCTTTGTTTTTAGAAAACAAAAGAAAGACTCTCTCTCCTTTTTCTTTTGAAAAACCGTGAATCACAAAGAAGGAAAATTTGATTTTCTTTCTTCATTTTGCTAGCACAATCAAATGATCAAACAAGGTGATAGGGAAGCTTAACTTAGAGCATGGATTTCCTTTAAAGCTTGGAGCTTGTAGATCATCTTCAACAAATCATCCTTGGCCGAACTCAAAGCTTGAAGGGAAATAAAATTTTGTTGAGCATCACATCCAAACCGATCTTTGTAAGTATGTTTCCGCCATGCTTCTTAGTAGTATTCATTCTATTTCATGGCTTAATATGATCTTGGGACATCAATAGAAACCAACAATGGTATCAATGAGCCTTGTTTAAGCATGAAATATTTTATGGTAAAATTTGGGTAAATTGATTTTGAGCATGTTTTGAATAAATTACTTGTTTGAGCATGCTTGTGGATGGATGACTTTGAGTTGTTTATGATCAATTTTGTGAAAAACAAATTGGATTAATTTTTCCCCAAAAATGAGGCTTGGCCGAAATTCCTTACCTTGGCCGAGAGTTAGAAGGCATGTATTGGACTTGATTTTTGATTCAAAATGTTGGACATTAATTGAACAATTAGATACATAATTAATTGGTTAAATTGTATTTTGGAAATATTGATTTAGTTAATTAATTGATGTATTACACTTTAATTAATTAAGTTATAAAATTTGGAATTTTAAAATTTGGTTAATGGGCTTAATTTTTGGATTGGGCTTGAAAATGTTATATTTGGGCATAATGGGCTTGGTTGGGCCAAGTTGGTTTAGGCCAATTGGATTGGATCCAAATTGGGCCTAAATCATTCCATTAAGTCCAAATGTAATAAATGGGCTTTAAAAGTTTAATTGGGCCTTATGGCCTAAAATTGGTTTTTTGGCATATGAGGGTGATTCCTCAATTGGGCTTGGTAATTGGGTTTGACCCATATTGACCAAAGCCCATGCCTTATAGAATCAATTGAAAGCCCATCGGACTTTAATTAAACGACATTGGATGTTAGTTGGGCTTTGAGACCCGATAAATTAGATTTGGAATCTTAGTCGTTAAAGCGCATTAAAAAGTGTAGATATTTAATTTGAAATTAAATACATGAATTAGTATTGAATACGAATTAAATAAGATTTAACGAGTAGTTCGATATAATTCAAGAATTCGTACTTTAAGTACTTATTCTCAAACGAGTTGGACTCGCGCAAATCAAATCATTGTTTGAACATTGGATGATCACTAATATTCAAAGATAATTAATTTGATTAGTTTGATTGAATAACATGCTTGAATGAATACATGGATGTGATGTATGAATAGCGTATATCGGATGGATATTAGAAGGGAAAGGGCAATTTTAGAAATTATTGTAAATTCAGAATTTATAAATTGGACCTGCGTGTCCAGCCTTCTCTCTTATTATTTCTTTGTATTCTCTTCTCACCTAATTCCCCTCAATGTTAATGAGGTTTCTATTATCGTATTATGTAATTAGGTAGAAGTAGAATAGTGCTAGCCGGGGAGAGGAAATGGAGCGATTTGTTCTAGGAACAATCTGTTTAAATATCCATCCGCATATCGTTATTAGTTTACTTTTCGTGCCTTATTATGCTTTTAGAATGCATGCTTAAGGGTGAATGATGAGACCTTAACAAAGATAATAAATTGGTTGCCAATTTACGCGAAAAACCCTCAAAACATATTAAGCGTTATTTCCTTCCGTTGAGTGATTCTTACTCAAGATCCAAAGTTTGCATGGTTTGTTGGCCAAAGTCAAGACCTTTGTCAATTGCGGATGTGTTTGAATCATGAGAGTTTTTTTCCATATCGGTGTCTTGTCCAAGTCGTGATTTGTTGGCCAAAGTCAAGATCACTTCTTGTCCATCGACATTGATTACGAAGCTTTCCATGTCAATGGGTCCCGCTTAACTGGAATCATTAAGCTTGTTGTGCCAAAGCCAAGGCTTAGTTGATTCAGAGGAAAAAGGTTAGGAAAATATATTGGATATATTGGCATATATATTTATATATGTTTCGGACTTGGATGTCCACCTACCGGATCTAGGAATTGGATTAGATCCAATTGATCTTCGAGATCTACCTAGTTAAATATCATACAACTTGTTGGCCAAAGTCAAGGTTGTGTGTTATTTAACGGGATCCTAGCCCACTAGGAAATTGGGTTTCCCGAGTACTCGACAGAGGGTTAGAGGCTCGCCGAAAAATAGTGGGAGGCTAGTATTGAATTTTCAATTTCATTCAGATACTTAGCTTTACGCGCTTTCAAATTATTTCGTCAAAATTATATTATTAGTTGGACTAATATAATGTTATTTTTCTTGTAACAGTTAGACTGTACCCTATATCGTTGATTAGATAGTTAGACTATCGTAATCAAGATGACAGGAAAGGGAAATGTCCGAGACATTATCATGGGCGAAAATGTCTTCAAGGGCACGAACTTTTCCGATTGGGAATGAATCTGAGGATAGTCCTTGGAGCCGAGAGGCTGTTATATACTATACAGAGACCTCTTGGGCCTAAGCCCAAACCTGATGAGCTACTTGAGCTGGAGCTTTGGAAGACTCACAGCGATGATTGTGGTACTGCTCAGTCAATTATGCTTGCTGCTATGACTCAGCATTTCCGTCGACAGAACAAGGACTTGGATCCCTATAACATGTTGGCGAGGTTGCACGATCTTCACCGATCTAACCGAAGGTCGCAAAGATATGAGTTAGTGAAGAAGCTCTTCCGTTCACGTATGTCAGAAGGCATGTCTGTTGAGTCCCCTGTGGCACAGATGATTGCTGACATAGATGAGTTGGCTAAGATGGGGATAGTCTTAGAGGCTGAGATTACCATAGATATGATCTTGCAATCTCTCCCCGACATTTGGAAACAGTTTATCATAAGCTATAACCTGATGAACACCGATGATACTCTTGGAGAGTTGTTGTCAATTCTCAAGGAAGCTGAAAAGGAGCTGCTTAAGGGCAACAAGCGCGAGGTGCACTTTGCTTCGACATCTCAGACACCGAGGGCTGGGCCCAAGGCGACTGGAGGTATGAAGAAGAAGAAGAAGCATAAAAGAAAGGGCAAGGCCAAATCGTCAAAGGCTTCTGGGAAGCCTAAGGACAAATCTCAGGATGTTTGCCTCCAGTGCGGCAAGCGGGGTCACTGGAAGCGTGACTGCCGCGAGTACAAGGCGCTCCAGAAGGAGATTAAAGCGGGCAAGGCACCGGCTTCAGGTATGTTTGTTATTGAAATAAACATGACTATTTCTAGTTTTAAAAATTGGATTTTTGATTCTGGTTGTGGTACTCACATATGTACTGATGTGCAGGATCTGCGGATTAGCAGGAGACTGGCCTCATGGGAGATTGATCTACGCGTCGGAAATGGGGCACCAGTCGCCATTTTTTCCGTTGGCACTTTTGTTTTAGAACTGCCCTCGGGGCATGTACTTGAACTTAATGACTGTTATTATGTACCTAGTTTGACTAGGAATATTATTTCTGTATCTATGTTAACCCAATGTGGGTATACTTTTGTATTCAGGAACACTGGGTGTTTTTGTGTATAAAAATGATGTAGAAATTTGCACTGCTGTTGCAAATAATGGTCTTTATATTTTGAATATAAATCAATCTCAAACATATAATATAACAAACAAAAGGCTTAAAATGAGTAATAAAGATGAAACTTATATGTGGCACTGTCGTCTGGGACACATAAACAAGACTCGCATATCCACACTTTCGAAGAGTGGGTACTTGGACGGATTTGATCCAAATTCATATGACGTCTGCGAATCTTGCTTATTAGGCAAAATGCCTAAATCACCTTTTAGCGGTAAAGGTGAACGCACCACCGAACTGTTAGCCCTCGTTCATAGTGACGTATGTGGGCCCATGTCTAGCCAGGCTAGAGGTGGATGAATACTTCGTAACCTTTACGGATGATGCATCATGTTATGGTTATGTGTATCTTATGAGACACAAGTCGGAAACTTTTGAGAAATTCAAAGAGTTTCGACACGAAGTTGAAAAATAGACCGGCAAGAGTATAAAGACATTACGGTCGGACCGTGGTGGCGAATACTTGAGCAATGAGTTTCTAGATTACTTGAAAGAATATGGTATTCTTTCACAGTGGACTCCTCCTGGAACACCGCAATTAAACGGTGTGTCCGAACGGAGAAACCGAACTTTGTTGGACATGGTTAGGTCTATGATGAGTCGCACTGAGCTACCTATTTCCTTCTGGGGATATGCATTAAACAGTGCAATTCTTATTTTGAATAAGGTTCCGTCAAAGTCTGTACAACAGACCCATATGAGATATGGACAGGAAAGAAACCGGGTTTCTCATTCCTGAAGATTTGGGGATGTTGGGCATACGTCAAACGTTTGGAAGGTACCAAAGCCCAAATCGGATAAATGCCTATTCGTAGGATATCCTAGGGAAACCAAAGGATATTAATTCTATCACCCACAAGAGAACAAAGTATCTGTTGCTCTACATGCGATTTTCCTTGAGAAGGAATTCCTAAATGCAGTGGTTAGTGGGAGGAAAGTAGAACTCGATGAAAATCGGAGTGATACTGTTCCTGGCATAGAATCCTCAACGGAACAAGAACAGTCCATCCGGGATGAGACTGTACCACAATCTTCTATTACACAAGGACCGCGTAGGTCGGAGAGAGTCAGGAAACAACCTGAGAGGTATGGGTTTCTGATCTCACCTCATGTAGATATTAATCTTATTGAGGATAACGAACCGGCTACGTATGAGGAAGTGATACAAGATATCGATTCCATTTTATGGCAAGAGCCATGAAGTCCGAAATGGATTCCATGTACACCAACCAAGTTTGGACACTGGTTGATGCACCAGAAGGCGTAAAGCCTATTGGTTGCAAATGGGTCTTCAAGAAGAAGACCGACATGGATGGCAACGTACAAACGTACAAAACTAGGCTTATAGCGAAAGGGTATCGTCAACGACATGGTGTCGATTACGACGAAACTTTCTCACCCGTTGCCATGATTAAATCCATTCGGATAATGCTTACAATTGCTGCATATTTCGATTACGAGATATGGCAGATGGACGTTAAAACCACTTTCCTTAACGGAAACCTTTCGGAGGATGTTTATATGCAACAGCCTGACGGTTTTATCATGCCTAGACTTGCAAACAAGGTTTGTAAGTTAAATCGGTCCATTTATGGACTGAAATAAGCATCGCGGTCATGGAACCAACGTTTTGATGAGATCATAAAAGAATATGATTTCATTCAAAACGAAGATGATCCTTGTGTATACAAGAAGGTTAGTGGGAGAGCACTGACTTTTATTGTCATTTATGTTGACGATGTATTGCTTATAGGCAATGACATTCCCATGCTAACGTCGGTGAAAGCTTGGCTTTCATTGAAATTCTCCATGAAAGATCTGGGAGAAGCAGCCTTTATTCTGGGAATAAAGATCTACCGGGATAAATCTAGAAAGCTGCTTGGACTCTCCCAGAGTACATATATTGACAAAGTGTTGAAGAGACTCAACATGGATCAGTCCAAAAGAGGACTGTTGCCAGTGTCACATGGTGTCTATCTATCTAAGGACATGTGTCCTAAAACTCAAGATGAGAGAGACAACATGAGTCAGATACCGTTCGCCTCGGCAGTCGGATCGATCATGTATGCCATGATATGTACGCGACCTGATGTCTCCTATGCTTTGAGCATGTGTAGTCGATATCAGGCCGATCCAGGTGAAGGTCACTGGATGGCGGTTAAGAATATCCTTAAGTATCTTAGACGAACTAAGGATGCTTTTCTTAATCTATGGAGATGGAGAACTTGAGGTAATTGGGTATACCGATGCAAGTTTCCAAACCGACAAAGACGACTGTAATAATGGCCATTCCAACCAATTAAAAATTGCCATTTATCTTACTTTAATAAAGTAAATAGATATTTATTATTTAATTAATTTAATTATTCAACATTTGAATAATCAAATAATTAAATACAAATATCTTAAATATATGTATTATATTTACATTAAATAATCAAAATACATATATTAATTATAAATATCAAATATCACAATTTGACATTTAATAAATTACCGAAAGATCCCAAACGCATGTATTATCGTTTAACCGTTAAACGACTTATAAATAATCAGTATTATTTATAAAAATTGCCCTAGCGCTCTACGAGTATGTTTCATTAGTGAGACTCTCTAGATTCAGGTATATCCTGTTGGACAGTTATGACCCATAGCGTCACTGTTTGTAAAAAGACATTATGTTTTTGTACAAAATTAACTATGTTGTAATGAAATTGCCTTTTACCGTTTTGTAATTTATTTACTTTGATATATAAATGGTAAGAGTCCTTATGATTAATTCCGGATTGAGATGATATGAGACAGTATCAATCCATAAAGGTTTAATCATTAAATATCCTTAGTCGTAGTATTATCGAGACTGGACATCGATAATGCGGAATAGACTAGTATTGCACTTGTGCGCGTTGTGAGGGCATAACGGCATAGTTCTCATATATTTAAGTATTGGATACTTATGCAAGTGCGATAGGAGGTTGTGTTTTACCGATGGTACGGAAAACAGCTTCGCTCTGGATAGACCCCGCGGAATCCCATTGGTAGTATGTATATGTGTCTATGGGAGTCCGCTTCAGGGTAGGTGTATTTGGTCTTAACCTGAGACTTGCATCGCTAGTACTTGCGACAATCGGTAAACTTTGGTTTTGGTCGTCCAGGGCTTTAACAGGTTCTGTGTACGCCTCTTCTGGGTTTATTGAGAATCGTAGTGTATTGGATGTGATGTCAAGACGGAAGTATCACTTCAGACATATGGAGATGATGATCACGCAGGGATTCAGAACTGGTTCTCTATTGTGTTGCAACCATCGGGATAATATGACAAGGTCATGATTATCCGATTCAAAGAGACTAGTTGCTTGATATCCGATATGTGCTTCGTACGGGGCAGACACTATTCCAGCCCCAGGCCTTGCACGTGACATCCGATACTGGATCGCAATACACAATACTACGGTATACTACGCCTGATATAGATCGTATATTCCATTAAGAATATTTCTGGAGAATTGGGTAGGCATGACGCTTTGCTAGAAGCCAACCTTGTCTCGTAAATCGGTAAAAACGTAGTACGAGGTACGTACGTGTTCGGATAGTCCGACGACCGTATTTACTGCCAACATATCCAGGGATCTCTTGGGTCGCTTCCCGAAGATTCACCGATGACGTATGATTCGAGCATAATTAATCTGGGATTAATCGCGGAGAGACTTTATCTTGGATAAAGTACTATTTGAAGAGAGAGAAAGATTAATTTGGAATTAATCGATAAAATAATATATTCGATATATTAAACGAAATTGGATTTCGACGCGGAATTAAAATTAGATTTTAATTCGGGCAAACGAGTTAATTTAGAATTAATTCGTTAGCGATGTGAATAGTAATTTCACTAGGCATAATTATTTAATTACGTCGAGACGGAAGTTCGTTAATTCGGAATTAGCAAAACCGAGCCCGAAAGTGTTTGCGGGCCCACTCGCATTTTGAATCAAGTGGGGCCCCCAAGTCACATCTCGAGTCACATCACTTGTCACTTTAGTGATAGATGTCTTGTCACCTTTTTGGTGAGTGACATGCAGTCACTATTCATGATGGAGGTGGTTGTGAGCATTTAATGAAAATTTGGAGCCAAAATTTTGGATTTGACTTTAGAAGCATATACCAAATATTTGGTAATAGATTTTCATTATCTTTGTTTTTAGAAAACAAAAGAAAGACTCTCTCTCCTTTTTCTTTTGAAAAACCGTGAATCACAAAGAAGGAAAATTTGATTTTCTTTCTTCATTTTGCTAGCACAATCAAATGATCAAACAAGGTGATAGGGAAGCTTATCTTAGAGCATGGATTTCCTTAAAGCTTGGAGCTTGTAGATCATCTTCAACAAATCATCATTGGCCGAACTCAAAGCTTGAAGGGAAATAAAATTTTGTTGAGCATCACATCCAAACCGATCTTTGTAAGTATGTTTCCGCCATGCTTCTTAGTAGTATTCATTCTATTTCATGGCTTAATATGATCTTGGGACATCAATAGAAACCAACATATCCGTCACGAAATCCAATTTCGTGTCCATAATTTTGGGGTTTCGTCGCGGGCGCAGCGAAAGCTCGTGGTTTGGGTGAAATAGTAATTTTAAAATTTTTTAAATTACCGAATAAATTATTCAATATCCAATATGAATAATTCATTCATATTTCACCTAAACATATTTATTCGATATCAAATAACGACATAAATAGTTAAGAAACATTCGCAAGACTTTTACGAAAACGTTTTTATGCAAAATTGCATAAAACGCGTATTTGACCGAACCGACCACCCAATACACATGAGGGCTGCCCATGTCAGCCCCAACAGTACTAGGGCAGTTCATGTGCTGCCCGAATAGTGACAAATTCACTGTTTGGGTTGCCGTCACCCGGTTGGCTCAAAAGTCATCCGGTAACACCATTTTTCAATGTTTTCACTTATTTCAACTCCGAAACAATTTTCGGAAATTGTTCTAATACCCAAAACACATCCAATACATTTATATGACATTATTTTCATCACAATAGTTTTCCCAAATCTGATTTTGTAACAAAAATTATCAATTTTTCATGCTTTAATCCAACTTTCTCAATATTAATCATATTAATACTAACACCAATCCAAGCCACCACAAATGAAGCACCTAAGAACAATTCTAGCCATTACAAGAGTTTTCATAACACTCTAGAATGACAACATATCATCAAATGATCAAATTGAACTAATATTACGATAACATCATTCAATTCAACTGCACACATGCAATAAACGTCCAAATCCATCCTCCAAACCAAAAGCCCCAATTTCTAAGAAGTAAGTAAACCCTAGAACCATTCTAGTAATTCAAGAACAAGAAACTAATTTTTTAAACTTAAGAATATCAAAGATTACCTCTTAATCTTCAACATTCCTTAAGTTTTTCTTGAATTCTTCATTTTCTTCTTTGTTGAATCATTAAGCAAAATTTGGGAGTAATTTTAATGGAGGTTTTCGGCCATGGAGCTTGAATGAAAAAAAAACAAAATTTTCTAATTTAAACAAGGCTTGCCGACTTATAAGGGTAATTTGGTCATTTCTATAATTTAATTTCATTAAATTAAAAACAAGCTTTATGTTAGAAAATCAAATTTGCACACATTAAGCTTAATTAAAACTTGCCACATGTATCAATAATAATTAAACATATTGCAAAACATTTATGTAATATGGATATTATTTAATTATTCAAATACTTAACATTTAAATATCTAAATAATTAATTAATATAATTATTATTATTATCTATGTATTTTTATTTACATTAAATAACAAATACATATATTAATGGCATATGTCAAAGTCTCATTTGACAATTAATTAATATGTATAAATCAAATTTTATATCAAATACAAGTACACATTAATTATTTATTGACCAAAATTCCCTAAAGCATGTGTTTTCGTTTAAACCATTTAAACATTTCGAATTAACTCATTTAATCCGGTGAAGTATTATGAATAATTTGTATTATTCATAACGTGTTGCCCAAGTGCTCAACGAGTACACATCATATTGTGGGACTCTCTAAGTTTAGGTTATCCGTCACGAAATCCAATTTCGTGTCCATAATTCACCCACTCGTGAATTATGACGACCACGGATAATCTCGCTAAACTATGCAAGTCGAGGACATTGCATATGTATAATCCATCCGTCACAGGCTATCTATATTATAATTGGGATATAGATAAGAACGTCAAATCCTTATGGTATAATACAGTCGACTTTCAAATTTATGATCTCTAAATAACACTCGGAACTTGCTTCCGAAGTTATACCACGGTCATGGATTTACTAGATCGAAAACACGTGTATGATACATATGCCATGTACACAGGACTGACGGATTCTCTCTTGATCGCAAACACCTACATGTCTATACGAGTCTCCCGAGACTCATGGTTCATTGGGATAAACCATCGGACCAAGTCACGATATACGATATGTACTGGTCTCGGCGGATTTTACTAACCGATCCGTGTTAGCAAATCTTAACCAGAAACTTTATTTAAGGATATACAACTTATAATGACATTTCCCAATGTCAATTACAAACTACGTTGTAACTGCGCACTATGTTGTAAATCCTAGGGTCTTTGTCTAATATACATGTATCACTAAATCAGATTTAGTTTCAATCTAATCATAATTAGATATATAATCGTAATTATATCGAATATGTATATAAAAGATAAGAGGTGCTACAATTAAATAAGTAATAGTATGGAAAATATATTGTTCGTATTCATGAATCGGACATAAATACGATCTGGATTGGCACTCCGAGCACCAACCCTAACAATTTCTCCCACTTGCTCTAGTGCCAATCCACGGTATCATATACACATCTCAATGTGTATCACATACTCATGGCTTTGAAGAGCTCACATAGCACTCAAAAGGTAGGCAACAACAAGTAAGCCCGCTATAACAAATTGAGTTTGTCCAACAGACCCAATTCATTTCCCTTAGCCAGCATCATTCATATATTGTATAACCTAAGATATACGTCAATATGACTTAGATGCGACATCAATATTGTGCTACAGCTACTGAGTTGTCTATGTATTTAGGGATCAAATCCAAATAATATGCAGACAACCGCAAGCACAACACTAATATCAAAACTTCTAATTTATAATGTCACTATGCAACTTCATAAGTTAATACTTCATAAGTTACAACTAATTCCAATAATACAGTAGAATCAACTGTGATATTCCCACTGAATTTTTTCTGACTTTATATGACATAGACCATCTAATGTCATAATTAGACTCAAAACTAATCTGACCCTAATGGTTACGGATTATATTCTCCATTAATAAGAAACTTGTTCTTAATATCTCAAAGATAACAAAGAACATGTTTCAAGACACATCCTATGGTCTACAACATATCAAAATAACTCGCAACAATTACGATTAAATTGATATCTTTAATCGCACATAATATAGTATTCATTATGCCATTATCCTATAATGTATAAGATTGACTAGACATTCTAATCAATTTCTCTTTCAACAAATGAATCATCCTTTTACGAAAGATTAATACTATATAAAAAAGACACACTAACTGTCAAACAGTTATACTAACTATCACACAGATAGTCTTGTTGTGTCCTTTATTAGATCATATCTAATGCACGACTAATGAGAGTTTCTCCCAAGTCTCTTAGTTTTATATCATATATGAAACTTTATATCAAATATAACAGAGACTACTCTCACTACTATCACGGAGAAAATAAGGCTTAGGTAAATCTTTTACCTCATAAACATTTCATTATTACTTTAATAATGATAATGTTGTCAGGATATATAACACTATAAAGAAATTTGTACTCTCCCACTGACCCTATTATCATATATGTATTCTCTGTGCTTTGATAAAATCAGACAATCTAACTGTATCAAAATTAGAGAACATAGATTTTCGGAAAGCTTATGTGAGTCTACAATATGCTTTATAAGCTAGTACACAAACTGTGATCTCAGCAGAATACAAACTCCAGGGCAATTCTATAATGAACTCTTCAAACAAAGAAATCTCCATGGATCTCTCATTCGAAGAAACCATTCAGGAACGCCACTTTGCATTCTTTAGCCAAAATACATAGTTTAATATCAACATTAACCAACAAATATTTAATTGTTCAATTAGTGCGACTAGAGACATGTTTTCTCAGAATCTACAATAGATTACTGAGTATAACTTTTCTCACGGTCATACTATAAAGGTCAAACCTTTAATAGGCTCACTTTGCTTTTGTTGCGCAAACAATTTGCACATTTTATGAACGATTCATAACGAAAGCTTAATCAAGTTCAAAAACTTGATAGTAGTAAGCTACGAACAATTTTAAATCTATGGTTCAATCCTAACTTCCAAAATCGATATCAAATATCTCTCCCACTATAAGTTATAGAATAATTTTATTCGATAAGAAAACAACAGAACCATTAAGTATCAAATACTTCGCAAATGATTCTGACATCCTATTGGACTTATATGGAAGCTTGTCTGAGGGTCTTTTCATCTTATTATAGTTCCATTTATAGTTTATCATTCTCACATTTGACTTCACTAAGTCAAGTCTTTTCTACAATGGTCAACATCTGATGTTACGCATCAAGTAATAAAACTATTTTATTGCTCGAGATCATAGAAAAGATATTCTATCAAATAGAATATAATATTCTATTAAATATAATAAATGATAAACTTTTACTTGTACCTCCAAGGCGTAAGTACTTTCAATTACATAACTATTATACAAAAGATAGATTCAAATCTCAAACCTTTTAAGATTCGAATTTTCTATTTATACATATAATATATGTAACTGTAGAAACAAATGGAATTTTAATTAAAAGTATGAATTAGTGTTACTGGAGCATATCCCCAAGAGTATTGAAAATTAATTCGGTAACACTCAATATCAAACGAATCAGATCATATAAGATTCGATTTCTCCCATTGATTAATTCCATCACGATGGAATCGTAGAAGAATAATATTGAGTAAGAATCACATTCGTTAAATAACTTTAGAACTAATTGTCATAAATTCATAGTTTGATCATATCAAACAACCTTGAACAATTCAAAGACTCACGATGAATTTTAAAAATATAGTTTTCAACACTTCAAATTGAATATCTTTGAACCATTCAAAATATTTTATCTGTGTTTCATCAGAAACATATTGAAAATTCTCGAACCATTCAAGACGTTCAATATATATATTCTTTTAAAAACATGTAACTAAGTAATGAAAACTCATTAACTAAGTTACGAAGTAAAGAAAACTATCCAAGGCAATTTATAATTCATTAAACTACATACATCCAATGTATTAGTTTAATAAATATGTGGTTCAATGACGATCATTGGTAAAATGAGATTTAATCACATCCTGAATACAATATTCATTAAATAGATAAGGTTATATGGTGTGATCTTGTATCAGACCATCATTTACCATACAGAATAAACATCTAATGCTTATGTGATAAGATCTTATAAAGCAATGTTCTAAGTTATTTAGTTAACCGAATATTTTTCATAATGTTTATCTCTTCATCAATGACACTACCAGTCATATTAAAATATGTAACAACTGTTTATATAGAATAAGTAAATATCCAATAGTCGCAAGTTCTGATATAAAATATCAAAAACAATCATTAAACATTATTTTAAATAACTAGATGGGAGATCTGGTATCCAATATCTATAGTTGTCGTATTATAAGAATCGGTATTTTCAACACACAACCATACACATCTCCTTTTTTAAGCTCTATAATTTGCCTTCAATTATTCACAATAATTACAAAGAATTGATTAGCAAACTGTGTCAAACACTTGACTTCTAAAAGTCACTAAAGCCAAGAAACGTCATTATAAGATAAACAAATACCTAATGGACTTTTCTTAATGCCAGTCAAGAATCTCGAGACATGAACTAATTCATGTCAATTCTTACCTCACAAGAAACTATTCTCTCTAGATAATTATATCATAAAACAGATATCTATTTAGATTACTTATCGTGCTTAGTAACTAAGTCACTAACCATCTTGATTTTCAAGAAAATCGGAACAACAGTTCCCGATGGTTTTGACTAATCTAACAATATCCAAGTCTACTAACATTCTAGAACCTATTCAAGGAAAACGCAACCAAAAGTGAAGTCAGAAAACATATTCAAATAATATGCATGCAGTGGATAAAAAGTTTAAATTCTATCAACAATATAGAATAAGGAAAACACACAAGCAGCAATTTCCATAATATTACATACAACTTTAGTTATGGATTTTTAAGCCCAGCAGTGTCTCCTACTACTTTGCGTAATACCGTAATCCCCAACGGAAAATGGGAATTCAATAATTAAATCGAATTCCATAGTGAGAAGTGGACCCCATGAATATATTTCGACTCACAGCTTTGGCACGATCTCGCCTACATATATTCATTAGGTGACAACTCATTGTCAATCACACTCACTGTGACTCCCGATTTTGGTCCTGACCATTTCTCGTTATGACAACTTTGGCACGTTCATAAGGAGGCGTATCAAGGCTTCACATGCCAATGACAAACTCAAGCTACCGATGTAGTCCTGACAGCTTTGGCACGTTCAGGATTTCCACTTTCACTTGAATTTGTCTAGCATCAAATATACATCCGGCATGAATAAAATTCTATCAACTACACCCTCACTGCTTTGGCACTTTCTCGAATGCAGCCATAGAAAGATACCCATAAACCGTATTGACAAGACGGACCAAGAAACATGCATCCAATACATGTCACTTTACTGCCATATTTAATGGGGATATTCCTCAAGAAAGCTTTGCTCTACATCAAATGCAGATATTAATCTAGATCAATTTCCAAACAGTTCAGATCTACCTTAGAAAACATAACTTAATTTAACTATTAAATTTCGTTACGTTTCCCGTTAGCGTAGAACCAAAAGTCAAGATATCTAAATTACATGCATGTGCAAACATCAAAATTGGATTATATATCATATATCAAGCATGAAAAATGTAATGGATGAAGGATCAGACCTGATCTGAAACCATTTTTGTTAGGGTTTCGTCGCGGGCGCAGCAGAAGCTCGCGGTTCGAGTGAAATTGTAATTTTAAAACTTTTTTTCATTACCGAATAAATTATTCAATATCCAATATGAATAATTCATTCATATTTCACATAAACATATTCATTCGATATCAAATAATGACATAAGTAGTTAAGAAATATCGGAAACTTTTACGAAAATATTTTTCCGCAAAATAGCATAAAACATGTTTTTGACCGAACCGACCACCCAATACACATGAGGGCTGCCCAGGTTAGCCCCAATAGTACTAGGACAGTTCATGGGCTGCCCGAACAGTTACCAATTCACTGTTTAGGAAGCAGTCACCCGGTTGGCTCAAAAGTCACTTGGTAACGCCGTTTTTGTTTTCGCCGTTTTCACTTATTTCAACTCCGAAACAATTTCCGGCAATTGTTCCAACACCCAAAACACATCCAATACATTTATATGACTTTAGTTTCATTCAATAAACCGATTTTTTCAAGATCTGATTTTGTAACAAAAATATCAATTTTTCATGCTTTAATCCAACTTTCTCAATATTAATCATATTAATACTAACACCAATCCAAGCCACCACAAATGAAGCACCCAAGAACAATTCTAGGCATTACAAGAGTGGTCATAAAACTCTAAAATGGCATATATCATCAAATGATCAATTGAACTAATATTACAATAATATCATTCAATTCAACTTCACAAATGCAATAAGCGTCCAAATCCATCCTCCAAATCAAAAAGCGCCAATTTCTAAGAAGTAAGTAAACCCTGGAACCATTCTAGTAATTCAAGAACAAGAAAATAATTTTCTAAACTTAAGAATATCAAAGATTACCTCTTAATCTTCAATTTTCCTTAAGCTTTTCTTGAATTCTTTACTTTCTTCTTTGTTGAATCATCAAGCAAAATTGGGAGCAATTTAATGGAGGTTTTCGGCCATGGAGCTGAATGAAAAAAAAAAAAAAACAAAATTTTCTAATTAAACCAGGCTTGCCGACTTATAAGGGTAATTTGGTCATTTTTACAATTTAATTTCATTAAATTAAAAACAAGCTTTATGTTAGCAAATCAAATTTGCACACATTAAGCTTAATTAAAAAATGCCACATGTATCAATAATAATTAAACATATTGCATAACATTTATGTAATATGGATATTATTTAATTTTTCAAATACTTAACATTTAAATATCTAAATAATTAATTAATATAATTATTATTATATATGTATTTTTATTTACATTAAATAATAAATATATATATTAATGGCATGTGTCAAAGTCTCATTTGATAATAAATTAATATATATCAAATATATACACATTAATTATTTATTGACCAAAATTCCCTAAAGCATGTGTTTTCGTTTAACCGTTTAAACGATTCGAATTAACTCATTTAATCTGGTGAAGTATTATGAATAATCTGTATTGTTCATAACGCGTTGCCCCAAGTGCTCAACGAGTACACTTCATACTGTGGGACTCTCTAAGTTTAGGTTTATCCGTCACGAAATCCAATTTCGTGTCCATAATTCACCCACTCATGAATTATGATGACCACATATAATCTCGCTAAACTATGCAAGTTGAGGTCATTGCATACGTATAATCCATTGTCACAGGCTATCCATATTATACCTAGGATATAGATAAGAACGTCAAATCTTTATGGTATAATATAGTCGACTTTCAAATTTACGATCTCTAAATAACACTCGGAACTTGCTTCTGAAGTTATACCACGGCCATGGATTTACTAGATCGGAAACACGTGTAGGATATTTATGCCTTGTACACATGACTGACAAATTCTATCTTGATACGTACTGGATATCATTAGCATCAGTCCACACCCAACGAACAAACGGAGGTCTGATCTAAATAGATCGGTGATGTGACTGCCATCAAAGTGTGGAGGATAACTCATAAATCCATTGTGGTATCTCAAGTCAAAGGACCAATATGCTCGCTCAACTCGAGAAGATTCCTATTGACATTGGTGTACCATCTATTAGGAAATCTTCAGTGATTCGTTCAGTGTTTATCAAATAAACACCTACATGTCTATACGAGTCTCCCGAGACTCATGGTTCATTGGGATAAACCATCGGACTAAGTCACGATATACGACATGTACTGGTCTCGGTGGATTTTACTAACCGACCCGTGTTAGCAAATCTTGTCCAGGAACTTTATTTAAGGATATACAACTTATGGTGACTCTTCCCAATGTCAATTACAAACTATATTGTAATTGCGCACTACGTCGTAAATCCTAGGGTCTTTGTCTAATATACATGTATCACTAAATCAGATTTAGTTTCAATCTAATCATAATTAGATATCTAATTGTAATTAGATCCAATATGTATATAAAAGACAAGAGGTGCTACCATTAAATAAGTAATATTATGGAAAAAATGTATTGTTCGTATTCATGAATCGGACATAATTACGATCCAGATTGACACTCACACTCGAGCACCAAACCTAACACATAATTTACCCACCTATAAATTTTGACGACAACGGATAAACTCAGTGAATCATCCAGGTTGAGGTCATCGCATACGTATAATTCCTCCGTCACAGATATTCAGATTATCCCAGAGATATAGATAAAAACGTCAAATCTATATAGGTATAATCCCATCGATGAGTCTATTAGCAATCACTTTATAACACTTAGAACTAATTTCTATAGTGTACCACGGGCCCATGGATTTAACAGATTGCTAATTGCACATTGAATATATATACTCTGTACACAAAACTGACGGATTCTATCTTGATACGCACAGGATATCCTGAGGATCAGTCCACACAAACGAACAGGTGGAGGTCTGATCTAAATAGATCGGTGACGTGACTTCCATGAAAGATTGGAGGATACCTCATACAACCACAGTGGTATCTCAAGTCAAAGGATCACTATGCTCACTCAACCCGAGAAAATTCCTATTGACGTTGGTGTACCATCTATTAGGAAATCTTCGGTGAGTCGTTCAGTGTTTATCCAATATAAACACCTACACATCTACGAGTCTCCCCAGACTCATGGTTCATTGGGATAAACCATCGGACCAAGTCTCGATATACGATGTGTACTTGTCTCAGCTGATTTTACGAACCGACCCGTGTTAGTAAATCTTGACCAGAAACTTTATTTGATAATACTTCTAGTAGTGACACTTCCCAATGTCAATTACAAATTACTTTGTAACTGCGCACTATATTATATATTATCGAGTCTTTGTCTAAAATATACATATCACTAAATCATATTTAGTTTCAATCTAATCGTAATTAGATCGAATATGTATATAAAATCAAGAAGTTACTACCATAAATTAGTAATATTATGGAAAAAGAAATTGTTTGTATTCATGAATTGAACATAAATACGATCTGGATTGGCACTCTGAGCATCAACCCTAACACCATGTTGACGGTAGATGGCTCAAATTTTCGTGAGCCTGACATTCATGAAAAACCCTTCACCAACTCTACGCAATTTGCCTCCATAGTCAGCCAATAAATCCTTTGTCACACGATTATTCTTGATAAATTCAACCCACTCATGTGTGTTCCGCATACCCCCACGTGGACCTCTTTCATCACATTTAGGGCCTCCTCTTCCGTTAGACACTTCAAATGTACTCCATTTGCTTGTCTCTTATACAAATCTCCTCTTACGCTCATGAATTGAGAAGCCAGTTTATGGATTGTTATTCCATCTTTCTTAAGGCTCCTTCAGAGAATTCTCCACGATCTAAAAAGTTTTGAATGTCGTGGTACTAGGGCTTTCTATCATTGACCTCAATATACATTATCCTTCTTGCTTCATAGCTAGGTTTGCAGGCTGTAGTCACTACTAGAGGTTTCATAATCAACTTTTTCGGAATTTCCCAAGTTGAAGCTAACATAGTAAGGCATCCACCATCTGGTTGTCTTCTCGAGTCAAGTGTCGGAATGTACATCTCATGATATTTCACAAAAAAGCCTTAAAGTGAAACATATACGGTTTTAGTTTGTCCTCGTTCAGTTCCTAGTCTCATTGTATTTTCTGGATCACCAATATTGAATTGCCATGTATCTCGGCATCCTTCACCCCCGGGGCTATAAGTGCTTCTACTCCGAAAATGCAAGCTTCATATTCAGCTATATTATTGATGACTGAGAAGGTAAGACTTTTTTCCATAGGCAAAGTTTCTCCTCCCAGTGTTATCAGGACAATTCCAATTCTTGCGCCTTTACAGTTTATAGTTCCATCAAAATATATTTTCCAGCCCTGAATCGCTATCACCTTAATTTCCCTATATGGAAACTCAAACTCATACTTATCCTCTTTAATTGGTTGTGCCAGGAATTTCGCCATAACTCACCCATTAATCAACTTTTTGCTTATAAATTCAATATCAAATTTAGTCAATATGACTAACCATCTCCCTAATTTCCCTACCAAGGAAGGTGTCGACTGCAAGTAACTCAACAGATTCTCCTTCGTGACTACTTCTATTTTATACTAATGAAAGCAGTGCCACAACTTTCTAGAGGCCCATACCACTGCTAAACAAATTTCCTCCACTTCTTGTTATTAGGTCTCATACGGTAACATTTTCTTACTGAGATAATAGACCGAGTGCTCTACTATGGTATCATCTTTTGTACCAGCATCACCCTCAGGGCTTCA
>SKCR01022540.1:0-35037 GCA_019454045.1 Zanthoxylum bungeanum
AGATCTTATGTGATGATGACACGTGGCACGGTGAACTTTAGCAAGATCTGGTGCACGTTAGCAAGATCTGGCGCACGTTAGCAAGTCAAATTTTTTTCAGATTCCGACACGTGTCCACGGCGCACGTTAGCAGGCTTGCGGCGCACGTTAGATGTCGCGACGCCGAAAATTGCTAAAATACCATTTTTGTCTATTTTGGCCTCAAATTGCTTCCAATGCTTCCCAAACTTTATTTATCTGCAAAATAACAATAAAACACATCAAAACGTTCACAAAACTCAAGAAACTATACAAAATATTAGGTTAAATGAGTGGAAAATAGTTATATAATTATCACTCATCACACCCCCAAACCTAACATTTTGCTAGTCCTCGAGCAAAACATAAAATAAAATATAAAAATAAAATTAAACTAAGCCACTTTCGTAGGGATCACGGTTGCATTTAGCGTATGCAATAAGCCTTTAAACCCCTAGGTGTCCCTAGTGGACGAGTTGTAGTCTCGTGAGGGTTTACAGCAATGATACCCACAAACATTTTACAAAAGTAAAAAGAAAGTAAAACTAATGCACACAAAAGCAAAAAAGACAAGAGAAAAGAGAATAAAGAAGTTAGTGACTAAACATGTGAAACTTCTACTCCAAGTTACTAGTTGTTTTGTTACTTTCTAAATTACAGAATAAGTAAATTCTCCTATTATTTTTACCGTTCTCTATATACACAGCCAACAAAATATTAATCAACTCATTTTTGCCCACAATAGTCACAAGTGCAGTTGAGAAGAGAGTAATATTTTTGTCCTAAAGTTTTATCAGATTTCACACCTTTTTATAGTAATGGAATAAATCTTTCTGATTTTTTTCTCTATTTTTTTTTATTTATATACAATATCTTCCATCTATGTAACAAGCTTTGGGCCGGTGGCTCCCAAACCAGTTGGCTTTAGGGCACCAGGTGTTAAGACACCCTACGGACTTAATTACTCATACTTCATATATATATATTTATTTGGCAACATCTTTGATCCATGTAGCGAGCTTTGGGCCAGTGACTCCCAAATCAGTTGGTTTTAGGGCATTAGGTGTTAAAACACCCCTATGGACTTAATAACTCGGATCTCAGACATTTTTTTTCACACTTTTTTTCTTCTTTTTTTTTTTTAAACTTCATTGTCATTTATAGATGTTTCCTCCAATTAAACTAGAGCACTAAATATTACAAACTTTTCAATTACAGCTCATGTCCGTATGTTACCATGCATGTTGATAATACCTACCAACTGAGTATATGAAGATTCATTTTAGTCAGTTTTATGGAGAATTCACAGATTAAATAATTCAAAATGAAACAAACAAAAATTAACTTGTTTTGAAAATGGTTGAGATACGTCTCAGGAATTGAAATTTCTTACTCGACTATCTTTTACACTAATTTCACCTTTTTAGTCAAAATAAAAACATAAAAACGCAAAATATTTTTGTAATTTTTGTAAATTTTTCAATTTTTTTGTATTTTTCGAAAAAAAAATTTTTGACTAAAAATAAACAAAAGAAAAATAAGATACAAATTAACTATTCCCTTCCCCCAAACCTAAATGAGACATTGTCCCTAATGTCTTAAACAGTAGAAGAAGAGTTTAGAAAACCATACCTGGTTGGCTGGAAAAAATTACCGATTAAGATCTATGTCCAATTTACGCTTCTTACCATATCGCTATCTGACCAGTCCAACTTGGAAAGAATGGGGTCGATTTTTGGTTCAAAGGCTAAGATTTGATCAATTAATTCATCGGTCTTGGTTGCAGTCAGGAAAATATCTTGTACTTATTTTGTGACGAACTTATGTCTCTTGGCTTCCGCAAGAAATACAAACAAAAAATCGAAGAAATGCTCAATGTTAAGTAATCCAATGGGCTTCCTATGAATATTCAAGTGCGCCCATGATGCCACTGTGAATATCTCTTCAAATATGCCGAGCCCACCTGGTAAAGCAATAAACGCATCAGCAGTATTGACCATTTCAATGAGTTGTTCAGATATACCTGATACAATGCGCTCATCTCCATTTGTTTTTCCGATTAAGTGTTCGTCCGCCAAAAGTTTTGGAATGATTCCCAAAACATGACCGCCACCTTCCTGAACGGCTTTTGAAATACTTCTCATTAATCCAAGATTGCCACAACCATATACTAGGTGCATATTTCGTTCTGTCATGACTCGCTCCAATTCTTTTGCAGCCTCAATGAACTCTGGTTTATTACCAGAGTTGGATCCACAGAAAACATAAATTCGCTTGATTCGCTGCTGTGAAGTTGCTTCCATTTTCTCTCTCTTATTTGGATGTTTATCTGGATGTGTCGAAGAGAGAAATGTAGAGCTGAATTTATAGAATCTGAAAATGGGTGAGTAATAGTAGCACTAGTATCTTCCATATGACAATTGTTAGCTAAACAATAAAATAAATCGTGAAAGGTCAAAAAATATAGAACTTATCGGTGAAAATAACGGAAATAAAATAGAAAAGCAAACCAAAGCAATTATTAAGGCAACAAAATTATGTACGCAATACGCCACTCGTCTGGTATATAAATCCATTAGGATGCGTCTCAAGAATTCATTCTTTACTCAGCCATCACAAATGAATTAGCTCTTTTCTTTGTGATTGCCAAACACCATTCCTTCTGTCTTAAAATGCTCCGTTTGTGCTTTTCCCTACAAAAATAACACAAAAAATTAGAAACTCTACAACATGTATACACAAAATATGAAAAAAAAATTACTACAAAATTGCATGGGTTGCCTCATTGCTAGCGCTAAATTTTTAGTCTTCAGTCAGACGTGACTGAAATCTATCTGTCAATGAGGTTTCAGCATTGTCTTGGATGTCCGATTAAAGACAATCCCATGAGCGTTGCTTTTAAAAGGTCTCTTCCATCGGTAAAGTGGCAAAAAGAATTTTTTTCCATTCAGTGCTCGTGCCACCTTTTCTATCTTTGTCGCTCCAGTGGTACCTGAAAAAAAAAGAAAAAAAAATCAGGAGGTCTCGTATGGTGCTTGACTTGAAATGGAAGTTCCATTCTGTCAAGCTTCTGGGCGATATGTTTAATGTGTACTCCCCAAGACAGCGATGTTTCCCATGAATGCACTGGATCTATAATAAGGTCTGACATTTGCTCCTCCCTTTGCTCTGCTTCTTTCTCCACCTTTCATTCACAGATGTATTTTAAGATTTCCGCATTTAATTCTTCATCTGTCATCTGTGAAATGCATGCTCCATAAGTATCAACCTGAGGAAGTAAAGATGTGTCTGATTTTAAGTCTTCATCTTCTGAAGTTGATGTGACAGGCTCAAGTAGATCTTCTTCAAACATCATTGCAAAGCATGATCCAAGATCTTCATTTTGAGGATTGAAAGTTTGATCCTCCATTGTTGGTGCAGTTGGTACAAACAGCTCAGCTTCATCTTCGTCAGAGTCTGAATAATAAAAATAAAATTGAGATTTTGCTGGTTTGGGATCCTGAACTGATACCTCTGGTTGTTGATATTGCTCAGCCTCCTCCATTGTTAAAGTGTCATTGTGAAATGATTGGTACTCAAAGGCTTCGTCAGTTTTATCTGAAAATGCTTCTTGAGGTATGTAGCACTGGTTTTCTGTCAATTGTCTCGCTTGATCTGCTATTCTTTGTAAGGTTGCTACTTGGTCCTTTATTTGACTCTGAAACATTTCAGCCATTGCATCCAACTTTTCATCTTGTTTTTTGAATCAATTTTTGAGCATGTAAACCAATTGTTCTTCCTCTGATGTTTCTGGTTCGTGATGAATATCGTAGGTGGATGGTGGATAAGATGGAAAATATGATGGTTCTTCGTATCTTGAATGATTCCAATAATTCTGCCACTCTGAAAGGTATATACATTGATCACTAGGGTGGTTACCATCACATATCATACATCTTCCCATTTCGTTCGGTTGAGCAAATGTAGTATTGTTTGGTTCTAGCATCCAATGATAGTTATTGGGCTGGACAACATGCCTCAGAAAATCGGACTGTTGCTCCCTGATTTGGGGTGTATCTTCTTCTAGTAAAGCTCGTAATCTCTCAATCTCCCAATAATGTTCCATTTTTCAACCACCTGAAAACAAAAGAAAGATATAAGAATTACAGATAAAAATAAAGAAAATTAGATACAAGTAAATTAGATAGCTTCAAAATTAATAACTCAAGAAAAATAAGTCTCTGGCAATGGCACCAAAAACTTGACCGGTGCATTCACACGCGTAAAACGCAAGCGCACGTATCGTTCAAGTAGTATAAAAATATTGATCCCACGAGGACTTAATTCCTACTGTTGTTATTAATTATTGATACTATTTATCTACAAGTATCTAATTAAGGGAGAAGAGAATGATTGCTTTTGGTTGGTTGAATGTGGATTTGCTAAGTAAAATAAATAAAGACACAAAAGAAAATACTAAAGAAAATATACAGAAGACACAAAAATCTAGGGTCGTGACTCCACACAATATTATTCTAACAATTCAGCACGAGGTACAACCATATTTGTCATGGCAGTAGTCAAGGCTTGCAACTGTTCAGTAATCTTGGCGAAACCATTTTCCAACTAATCTATCAGCGATACCTCAATATCTGATTCATTCATGTCTGTTCTCAGTATTTTGGTGAGTCTTCCCTTTTTTCTAACCCAACGGGAATCTATGATGGCTTTTAGAACACAAGGGTTAACATGATGTATGCATGCATGAGGTGCATGAGATGCGTATAACATATATAACATATTGAATCAACTAAAATCTTCAAACAAATCAGCTCATTATCATTTTAGAAGCTTCTGGGCTAACTGTCATATGAGTGAACCCGTCCCAGTTTAAATGGCCCAACGAGTTCACATCTCATGGCAAGGAGCCCAACTAAATCCAAATGGTAATGTTTTGAACACAAGCACAAGGTGGCCCATCAACACTTAGAAGCCTTTGGCCCTATAGTTATGAGATACGTTCTTGTCCCAGTTTAAATGGCCCAACAAGCCCATATCCCATGACAAATGGTCCAAATGGATCCAAACGACGATGTTCCCAAACACAAGCATAGAAGAAAGATGATGCAAACATGACATAATTATTTCTACAAAATGGCCCATCGACATTTCAGAAGCTTTGGGCCTAATAGTCATAAGGTACGAACTTGCCCCAGTTTAAATGGCCCAGCAAGCCCGTAATTCTGACAATAGTCCAACTGCATCCAAATGAGGATGGTCCACAAGCACATATTCAAGGAAATAATTGTTACTTTAGCCAACCCGGTCTAGGGGTGGGTTAACAAGAGTATAGACAAAGGCTCCCACCGGCGAATGATGGCCCACAACTAGGTCTCCCCACTCAAGGGTTCGAGCAACCAAGTGAGCGCACCCCTTTTTATACACTAAGGTACGTGCCAATGAGCTATGGTGTGTGACAGACTGTCAAATGAATTTCCCGTTGTAGATCCCCCAGAGGGAAGGTGGAGCGAGGCTCACTTAAATACCCAAGCCTCTTAGGCTCTTATCGCTTGTTGTCAGGAATAAACAACGAGTCCTCCAAATTAGTCCATCACAATAGGCTACGACTAGATGGCTATCTAGGTGCCTTCACAGCTTTTCCTTCTAGAAAGGTAGTGAGTGAAGGAAGACACCAAATCATTACCTAGCCTCAAAATGCCTTTGATTAAACCCTCACTTTACCCACAATAGACACAATCAATTAAAACATAAATCCAAACATCACAAGTCAATATTTCGGGGCCGATTCTCTATCCCCAGTGGAGTCGCCAGACTGTGGACAACAGGAATCTGACGACGCTTGCTGTCCCAGGATCGCGGCCCGGTCGGGAGTACGGAATAGCCACGGGGGACTAAACCGGAGAATAATGGAGTCGCCACCCGGTGTGAACCGGGAAAATGAGATTTAAGGCCGCACTCACCCCTCGCAAGGGAAGACCTCAAACCGTTGGGTTCGGAATGGTCCCTTACTTATGCCACTTGTAATGACAGGATTTATGTAATAATTTAATCAGGTTTAAGTAACACTTATTTCCAAGAGGATCATGCTTCTGAATTCACATGCATACATCAACAAGTTCATCACAACATGCAATATCTCATGGCAATCTCATGAACATTCCTCAATCATATGATATAGAAAACTAAGAACAACCTAATCATGCTTGAGTACTATCTCATGAACCTATTAACCAAATAACATGCTAACAGCCAAATCATGATTGAATATCATCCCAAGAACACATAGAATGAATAAATGCAGGGATACAAATGATATGATTGACTACATAATACAAGAAAGATCAACCAAGAGGCAATTATGCATGAATATGATTAAGACAGACTCAGTTCAGTGTGTGCGCGTTCGTGTAGCATTCGTAAACGCGTTCGAACGGTAAACAGAAGGTTCGCGTTCGTATAGTGTTTGATAACGCGTTCGAACGTAAATGAAACAGAATGCTCACGTTTGTATGGCGTTTGTTAACGCGTTCGAACGGAAATGAAACAGAATGCTCACGTTCGTAGGGCGTTCGTGAACGTGTTCGAACGGAAATGAAACAGAATGCTCACGTTCATAGGGCGTTCGTGAACGCGTTCGAACGGAAATGAAACAGAATGCTCACATTCGTATGGCGTTTGTTAACGCTTTCGAACGGAAATGAGACCTGATGCATGATAAGGCAAAATGCATGCGCGTTCGAGTTGCGTTCGTAAACGCGTTCGAACGGGAACAGACCTGATGCATGAAATGAGACGCGATACATAAACAACCGAATAAAGGGGCGCGACGAAGTAGTGTCACAAAGGTGGCCTTTTAGGCTCTTCGTCTCTCAAATAGAGGACCTTTGGACTAACTCACTAAGCCCATGCGCTTGATCGCATCATACATACAAAATAAAGACAATCATATCAAAACCAAGTATGCCCGAAGTAGTGTCACCACATGTCGCAATCATATGGTGCCGACAATTTCTCTCAGCCGCCTTACCACGTCATCGCCACGTCAGCATCAATTATTGAGCTCTTAGCCGCCTCGACACGTGTCGCCTTATCTTCTTATCCGAATCGCCACGTGTCAAGCTGTCATTGTGCCACGTCTCACTATTCCAGCGTCGCGACACTGAAGCCATTGGCGTCGCGACGCCAGAAGCCTATCTGCGCCTATAAATTGAGTTCGAGATTTCAGAATTCAACACACCTTCCTCTCTCTTCAATTCTTTCTAAAGAGAGAGTTTCTCTCTCTAGATTCTTTAGTTTTTTTAGTTTTTTTTTTTTATTATTTTTTAATTTTTAGTTTTGTAAATAATTTTAATTACCATTTGTAATAATAGTAATTTAATTTTTACTTTTTACTTTTTACAGTTTTTACTATTCACCATGATAAGGTAACTTCTTCAGCTATAGTGAAAGGTAATTCTTTTACTGTTACTATTTAGATTAATCTCCCTTAAAAATAATATATTCACTATTTAAAATACTGACTTAATAAGGATACCGCTATATTGGTCGGTTGGTAAATTAATTTTAATCTGGTTTAAACCTGACTAATCAAGGATACCGCCAGATTGGTCGGTTGGTAATTTAATTTTGGTACCGCCTTTATGGCTGGTTGGACTTAATTTGACTTAATCAGGATACCGCCAGATTGGTTCGTTGGTAAAAAGAATCACAAATTTATATATTATTTTATGGGAGATATCTAAATTAATAGTAGTAAAAGTAATTCCTTTTACCTTAGCATTTTATTTTATTTTACTTTTCAGCTTTTACTTTATGTCTTTTACTTTTATGTTTTTACTAGCCCTAGTTATGTGTTAGTTATCTTGGGTTGTGATGAATTCTAATATCACCGGTTTATAAGAGGTTATTTTATAGTTTGGGTAATTTAAAGGTTTACTTATTAAGTCTTAAGCTTAATGCTTCTTGTTGTCTGATCACCAATAAGATTGATGTGGTAAATCTAAAATGAACTAGACATAGGGATTTTAGGTTTCAGCCTTAGACTTAATAGCCCACGATCTTCCTTGAGGATAGATAACCCTTTAATAGATTTCCTTACAGGATAGGAATTTACCTGTCGGGTGGGGGTAGCCATAATTGGAACTTAAACTTAATGAATCCAGATAATTTGGTTGACATAGACATATGGTTCAATTGGGTTAAACTAGGTATTTGCGTCTGACCATTGACAGAGGCTTTTGCATAATTTAGTGTTCCAGGTTAGTAAACTGATTTATTACACAAACATAAAATAACCACTTCATCTTTTAAAAGATATTAGAAGGATTCACAACCCTAGATCTTTGTGTCTTTTGTTATTTTCCTTAGTATTTTCTTTTGTCTTTTTATTTATTTATTTTGCAAAACCACAATCAACCAAATCAATCAAACAATCATTCTCTTCACCCTCAATTAGATATTTGTAAATAAATAGATTCAATAATTAATAACAACAGTAGGAATTAAGTCCTCGTGGGATCGATATTTTTATACTACTTGAACGATACGTACGCTTGTGTTATACGTGTATGTTTACGCCGGTCAAGTTTTTGGCGCCGTTGCCGGGGACTTATATTTCTTGAGTTATTAATTTTGAAGCTATCTAATTTACTTGTATCTAATTTTCTTTATTTTTATCTGTAATTTTTATTTCTTTCTTTTATTTTCAGGTGGTTGAAAAATGGAACACTACTAGGAGATTGAAAGATTACGAGCTTTATTAGAAGAAGATACACCCCAAATATGGGAGCAACAGTCCGGTTTCTGAGGCCTGTTGTCCAGCCCAACAATTATCAATGGATGCCAGAACCAACCAATGCTACATTTGCTCATCAGAACGAAATGGGGAGATGTGTGATTTGTGATGGTAACCACCTGAACGATCAATGCATATACTTTTCAGAGTGGCAGAATTATCAGAATCATTTAAGGTACGAAGAAACATCACATTTTCCATCTTATCCACCATCTACCTACGATCTTCATCAACAATCAGAACCATCATAGGAAGATATGATGATTGACATGCTTAAAGATTGGGTCAAGAAACAAGACGAAAAGTTGGATACAATGCTTGAAACATGCTAGAATCAATTTGAAAGTATTCAGAGACAATCAGAATTCATTCAGAGACTGACAGATCAAACGAGACAATTACCTCAAGAACCAGTTTCAGATGACACTGATGAAGCTTTTGAATACCAATCATTTCATAATGACACTTCAACAGAGAAGGAGGCTGAGCAGTATCAACAACCAGAGGTATCAGTTCGGGAGCCCGAACCGGCAAAGTCTCAATTTGACTTTTATTATTCAGATTCTGACGAGGATGAAGCTGATCTATTTGTACCAACTGCACCAACAACGGAGGATCAACCTTTCAATTCTCAAAATGAAGATCTTGGAGCATGTTTTACCATGATGTTTGATGAAGATCTACCTGAACCATCCATTCCAGTCGTATCAGAGGATGAAAACCTAATGTCAGAAACATCTTTACATCCTCAGGCAGATACTTATGGAGCATGTATTTCACAGATGACAGATGAAAATCTGAATACAAAAATTTTACAATACATCTGTGAAGAAAATGTGGAACAAGAAGCAGAGCAAATGGAAGAGCAAATGTGTGACCTTAATAAAGATCCAGAGCATTCAGGAGAAACATCACTGTTTTGGGGAGTACAAATCAAAGACATCACCCAGAAGCTTGACAGAATGAAACTCTCATTCCAAGTCAAGCACCATACGAGACCTCCTGATTTTATTTCTTTCTTTGCAGGAACTACTGGAGCAATAAGGAGCAAAAAGGTGGCACGAGCACTGAATGAGACAAAATTCTTTTTGCCACTTTACCGTTGGAAGAGACCCTTCAAAAGCAACGCTCACGGGATTGTCTTTAATCGGACATCCAAAACGACGCTGAAACCTCCTTGACAGATGGATTTCAGTCACGTCTGGCTGAAGACGAAAAATTTAGCGCTAGCAGAGAGGCAACCCATGCAATTCGTTGTAATTTTTGTTTTCATATTTTGTGTATACATATTGTGGAGTTTTTAATTTTGTGTGTCATTTTTGTAGGGAAAGGCACAAACGGAGCATTTTAAGACAGAAGGAATTGTGTTTGGCAATCAAAGATGAGAAACAATTCATTAACGAGGGCTGAATAAGGAATTAATTCTTGAGACACATCCTAATGAATTTATACCAAACGAGAGGTGTATTGCATACACAATTCTGTTGCCTTAATTATTGCTTTGATTCGCTTTTCAGTTGTAATTATCTATATTTTCGTAGACAAGATCCAGACTTTTTGACCTTTCACGATTTCTTTTGTTGTTTAGCTAACAAACGTCCTTTGGAAGATATTAGTGCTATTATTACTCACCCTTTTTCAGGTACTATAAATTCAGCCCGTCATTGCACTTTTGAAGGCATCCAGAGTTGAGAAAAAAAAATATATAAAATGGAAGCCACTTCAAGAAGACGAGTTGAGAATATCTGTGTGTTTTGCGGTAGTACTGTTGGTACTAAACCACAATACATAGAAGTAGCACAGGAATTGGGTCGAGTCTTAGCTGCAAGGAATATGCACTTAATATATGGCGGAGGCAATCTTGGACTAATGGGGATCATTTCAAATGCCGTACAGGAAGGAGGTAGTCACGTTTTGGAAATAGTCCCAAAACCCTTGACAGAGACAAATCTTATTGGATCATCAAAAAGGAGAGGAACTGATCGTGCCAGGTATGTCTGAATGACTGGTGGAAATGATTAACCGTTCTGATGCTTTTATTGCTTTGCCAGGTGGCTTGGGTACATTGGAGGAAATTTTTATAGTACTATCTTGGGCGAACCTGAATATACACCAGAAACCGCTTGGACTGCTCAACGTGGATGGATTTTATGATTTTCTTTGTGTGTTTCTTGATGATGCTCGGAGAAATGGGTTCGTGTCAAAACCTATGAAAGAACTCCTCTTCACTGCCAGAACTGCTCCGGATCTAATTGACCAACTCTTAGCATATGAACCACAAGTTGACCCTATCATTTCAAAGATAAAATGATCCGATGATGATCGTGGTAAGAAGCGTCGAATAAATCTGGATCTTAACCTTTAATTTTCCTGTAGAATTTCAACTAATCAGGTACTATCTTCTAAACTCTTCTTCTACTGTTTAAGACATTGGGGACAATGTCACATTTAGGTTTGGGGGTGAGGTTTAGTTAATAGTACTTGTTTGTATTGTGTTTTTATTTTTAATCCAAATTTTTCGAAAAATACAAAAAATTTGAAAAATTTTCAAAAATTACAAAAATATTTTGCATTTTTGTGTTTTTATTTTAACTAAAAATGTGAAATTGGTGAGAGATAGATGTGTAAGGAATTTCCACTCCTGAGACGTATCTCAAACAATTTTTGAAACAAGTTAATTTTTGTTTATTTCATTTTGAATTATTTAATTTGTAAATTCTCCATAATACTGACTAAAATGGATCTTCATATGCTCAGTTAACAGGTATTATCAACACGCATCGTAACATAAGGACATGAGCTAAAATTGAAAAGATTGTAATATTATGTGCTCTAGTTTAATTGGAGGAAGCATCTCTAAATAGCAATGGAGTAAAAAAAAAATTTATGTTGTACAAAAATAAAGTATCTAAGATCCGGGTTATTAAGTCTGTAAGGGTGTTTTAACACCTAGTGCCCTAAAGCCAACTGGTTTGGGAGTCACTGGCCCAAAGCTCGCTACATGGATCGAAGATGCTGCAAAAATATATATATCTGAAGTCTGAGTAACTAAGTCTGTAGGGGTGTCTTAACACCTGGTGCCCTAAAGCCAACTAGTTTGGGAGCCACTGACTCAACACTCGCTACATAGATGGAAGATATTGTATATAAATAAAAAAATAGAGAAAAATCAAAGAAAAAATCAGAAAAATTACTCCATTGCTACAAAAAGGTGTGAAATCTGATAAAACTGCAGGACAAAAATATTACTCTCTTATCAACTGCACTTATGACTATTGTGGGCAAAAATGAGTTGTTTAATATTATGTTGGCTATGTATACGAAGAATGACAAATATAATCGGAGAATTTACTTATTCAGTAATTTAGAATGAAACAAAATAACTAGTAACTTGGAGTAGAAGTTTCACCTGATTAGTCACTAACTTCTTTATTCTCTTTTCTCTTGTCTTTTTGCTTTTGTGTGCATTAGTTTTACTACCTTTTTACTTTTGTAAAATGTTTGTAGGTATCATTGCTGTAAACCCTCACGAGACTACAACTCGTCCACTAGGGACACCTAGGGGTTTAAAAGCTTGTTGCATACGCTAAATGCAACCGTGATCCCTACGAAAATGGCTTAGTTAATTTATTTATGTTATTTTACTCTATGTTTTGCTCGAGGACTAGCAAAATGTTAGGTTTGGGGGTGTGATGAGTGATAAATCTATCACTAATAACATCTCATTTAAACTAATATTTTGTATAGTTTCTTGAGTTTTGTGAATATTTTGATGTGTTTTGCGTTATTTTGTAGATAAATAAAGCTTCAGGACATTCTGGAGGTGATTTGGGCCAAAACGGACAAAATTAGACAAAAATGGCATTTTCATCATTTTAGCGCCGCGACGCCCAAAACTTCCGCGTCGTGACGCCTAAAGTGCGCCGAACAGTCCTAACGTGCGCCGGGTTAACGGATCAGAATTTGAGAAGTTTGACTTTGCTAACGTGCGCCGTGCCACGTGTCACCATCACAGACAATCTGCTAACGTGCGCTGTGCCACGTGTCATCATCCTATGGTGCCGACAATTTCTATTTCCACGTGTGCCACGTGTCATCCTCCGTGTCGCCAATCATCCGGTCAACGAGTCAACTATGCTACATGTCATGCCACGTCATCATCCACGTCAGTAGGTCACCCGAGTCAACATGCCACGTCATCATCAGCCAATCACAGCGTGAC
Source organism: Zanthoxylum bungeanum (assembly GCA_019454045.1). Taxonomy (NCBI): domain Eukaryota; kingdom Viridiplantae; phylum Streptophyta; class Magnoliopsida; order Sapindales; family Rutaceae; genus Zanthoxylum; species Zanthoxylum bungeanum. Next base: position 13,035 of record SKCR01022540.1, read on the forward strand.
ACGTGTCGCCACGTGTCGCAATCATATGGTGCCGAAAATTTCTCTCAGCCGCCTTACCACGTCAGCATCAATTATTGAGCTCTTAGCCGCCTCGACACGTGTCGCCTTATCCTCTTATCCGAATAGCCACGTGTCAAGCTGTCATTGTGCCACGTCTCACTATTCCAGCGTCGCGACACTGAAGCCCTTGGCTTCGCGACGCTAGAAGCCTATCTGCGTGTGGACAACAGGACCTGGGCGACGCCGTTCCTAGGCTCGCGGCCTAGTTTGGAAGTACAAAAGAACATGGAGTCGCCACCCGGTGTGAACCGGAAAATGAGATTTAAGGCCGCACTCACCCCTCGCAAGGGAAGACCTCAAACCGTTGGGTTCGGAATGGTCCCTACTTATGTCACTTGTAATAAAAGGATTTATGTGATAATTTAACCGGGGCTTAATAACATTTATTTCCAAAGATATCATGCTTCTAAATTCATATGCATACATCAACGAGTTCATCACAACATGCAACATCACATGGCAATCTCATGAACATATTTCAATCCTATGATATAGAAAACTAAGAACAACATAATCATGCTTGAGTATTATCTCATGAACCTATTAACCAAATAACATGCTAACAACCTAATCATGCTTGAGTACAAATAATACAGTTGGCTATATAACACAAGAAAGATCAACCAAGAGGCAATTATGCATGAATATGATAAGACAGACTCAGTTCAGTGTGTGCGCGTTCGTGTAGCGTTCGTAAACGCGTTCGAATGGTAAACAGAAGGTTCGCGTTCGTATGACATTTGATAACGCGTTCGAACGGAAATGAAACAGAATGCTCGCGTTCGTATGGCGTTTGATAACGCGTTCGAACGGAAATGAAACAGAATGCTCATGTTCGTATGGCGTTCGTAAACGCGTTCGAACGGAAATGAGACCTGATGCATGATAAGGCAAAAATGCATGCGCGTTTGAGTTGCGTTCGTAAACGCGTTCGAACGGGAACAGACCTGATGTATGAAATGGGACGCAATACATAAACAACAAAATAAAGGGGCGCGGCGAAGTACTGCCGTAAAGGTGGCCTTTTGGGGCTCTTGATCTCTCAAAGAGAGGACATTTAGACCAACATACTAAGCCCATGCGCGTCACATCACATCATGCATACAAACATAAAGACAATCATACTATTCTAAGTATGTCCGATTGAACGTGTCTTGCATCCAACCGAACACACATCAACCGGCGCGGCAAATCATCGTGGTAAAGGGCTTTAGCCCCCTCCCCATAGGGGATCTCACATCGCACTTACTAAACCCATGCGCTCGGTTGAATCATGCATACGAAAATAAAGACAATCATATCAAACTAGGTATGCTCGATTGAACGTATCTCGCATTCAACCGAACACACATCAATCGGTGCGGCAAACAATCGTGGTGAAGGATTTTAACCCCTCCAATTAGGGAACCTTTCATCGCACTTACTAAGCCCATGCACTCGATCATATCATACGGGAATAAGCAACATACAGAATTTAAATGACAAGAAATAAATAAACCAAAGCAACGCCACGCAAGAGAAGGTGCCGTTTACTCAAGTGGTTCGTGGAGTTGTGTCCCATGTACAGACCACACTATCGTCCATTCGGATTCGGCTAACGGAATTTACGTCTGGGTTTCCATCCTATATACCACAAGAGATGACACTCTTCCATTTCATTCAAGCCACAACATGCATCCATAAACGACTATCATGCGAATAGAATTCAATAAAATAATAAAAAAAATGAATATAAACTAATGAAAAGGTACCCTCAGGTTCTAACCTTTTAATCACACTCGGATGTACGGTACACGATCGTCGGAAGGGTGGATGCTCCGCAACTCTCCCGGTTCACGGTTCACTGTTCTCGTTCGTTGTCTTACTGTTTGAGTCGTCGTCTCCGTCTTTTGCTATTGTTTCCTTGTGGTTTCGCTGGCCGTTCCCTCTTTATCTTTTGCTTATTGTTTTTTTTGGGTTTGTTCCTCATGTAATTTTTATGTGTGTTGTGTATGAGTTAGGGACTAGCTAGTAGGGACTAGAGACGAGAGACTAGGGTTGAGAAGGTTGGTGAAGGGTTCTTTTTATAGGCAAAGGGTTGGGCTTGACAAGGAAAGGGATTTGGCTAATTAAAGAGGGATTTGATTTGGTTTGGTTAAGGGAAGTCAAGATTGAGGGGGGGGACAAATCTTGGCTAGATAGGGAAGGTTGAATATTTGATTGGCTTGGTTTTAGGAATACAATATTTTAAGTTAGGAATAATTTTTGGTTGATTGATTTTACTTGGTATGATTATATTTTTGATTAGTATGTGATTTGTTTAATTTAGGCATGATTTTAGTTTAAGTTGGTAATTGTTTTATTTATGTTTGGTATATGTTTTATTTAATTATTTAATTATTTAATTATTATCTTATTAGTTAATGTTTTAATTAATATTTATTTATTTAAATTGGGATGTTTTTCTGGACTTTGGGGGGCTAATTGGGCTGGATGTGAGGCTAGCAGCAGCAAAACCAGAATTACCGACACCGTTCGAACGCTTCCTCGAACCCGGCAAACGAACGCCCGCAATCCGTTTTGACATTCGAACGTAAACACGAACGCAGCACGAACGAAAACAGTGAACCTGTTTATTCTGAATTTCCCCTTCCGATGTCCGTTTCCCCCGTGACCTCCGTGACTTAAAAGGTAGTGTCTCCAAAATGAGACTCATCATAGGGACTTATGTGTAAAAATGCAGTGCCTACAGTCGCCCCCACTTTGATGGGACTTGTGTAATGTGCAACAGTGACAATCCTATCAAAGTTATGCAATGCATTTCTACTTACATGGCTCGCCAGCTGCCACTTGACTTACCATGTGTTGAGTTGATTTGGGTGGTGAGGTGCTGCGACCCCTGGTTCATTCCCGAACCGTGCTTCCATTCTTGGAGTGCCATTCTGGACTGTTCCTTCCTGAACTATATTGAGATGAGGTTTTATTCCTCCGAGATTTATTCCCGAACTGTTGAGATGAGGCTTTATTCCTCCGAGCTTTATTCCCGAACTGCTGACTGTGTAGAGATAGGGCTTCATTCCATGATTGTTTGGACTGTGGGCTTTATTCCCGAACTGTGTTGAGATGAGGCTATATTCCCCTGTACTTTGTCCCCGAACTGTTGCGATGAGGCTTTATTCCTCCCGAGCTTTATTCTCGAACTGTTGAGATGAGGCTTTATTCCTCCCGAGCTTATTCCCGAACTGTTGAGATGAGGCTTTATTCCTCCGAGCTTTGTTCTCAAACTGTGTTGAGATGAGGCTTTATTCCTCCCGAGCTTTATTCCCGAACTGTTGAGATGAGGCTTTATTCCTCCGAGCTTTGTTCTCGAACTGTGTTGAGATGAGGTTTTATTCCTCCCGAGCTTTATTCCCGAACTATTGAGAAGAGGCTTTATTCCTCCCGAGCTTTATTTCCGAACTGTACTGACATGAGGCTTTCTTCCCCTTGAGCTTTGTTCTCAAACTTATACAGATATGAGGCTTTTATTCCCCTTGAGCTTTGTTCTCAAACTATACTGATATGAGGCTTTCTTCCTCTTGAGCTTTGTTCTCAAACTATACTGACATGAGGCTTTTATTCCCCTGGGCTTTGTTCCCTGACTGTGTTAACTGTGGGCTTTGTCCCCGAACTGTACTGAATGTGGGCTTTATTCCCGAGTTTGTAGGCTTTCTTTCTGAACGGTACTGAATGTGGGCTTTATTCCCGTACTGAGCTGAATGCAGGCTTTCTTTCTGAACCGTTACTGTAAGGTGTCCATTCCCGAACTGTTACTGTGAGGTGTTCATTCTCGAACTGTTATCGTGAGGTGGTCCATTCCCGAACCGTTACTGTGAGGTGTCCATTCTCGAACTATTACTGTAAGGTGTTCATCCCCGAACCGTGACTGTGAGGTGGTTCATTCCCGAACCGTTCTTCCATTCTTGGAGTGCCATTCCCGGCTTGTTCATTCTTGAACTGTCCATTCCCGGACCGTTACTGTGAGGTGTCCATTCTTGAATTGTTACTGTGAGGTGTTCATTCCCGAACCGTTACTGTGAGGTGTCCATTCTTGAACTGTTACTGTAAGGTGATCCATTCTCGAACCGTGCTTCCATTTCTTGGAGTGTAATTCCCGGCTTGTTCATTCTCGAACTGTGTTTCCATTCTTGGAGTGCCATTCCCGGCTTATTCATTCTCGAACTGTGTTTCCATTCTTGGAGTTCCATTCCCGGCTTGTTCATTCTCGAACTGTGTTTCCATTCTTGGAGTGCCATTCCCGGCTTGTTCATTCTTGAACTCTGCTCTATTCTTGGATTGCCATTCTCGGCTTGTTCATTCTTGAACTGTCCATTCCCGGACTATATCTCCATTCTCGGAGTGTCATTTCCGACTTGTTCATTCTTGAACTGCCCATTCCCGGACTATATCTCCATTCTCAGAGTGCCATTCTCGGCAGAACTGATCTGATGTAATATGGGCCTCGCCCCCGGAATGCCATACCCGGCAATGCTGATACTGATGTAATGTGGGCCTCGACCCTGGGACTCATTCCCAAACTGTGTTTGATGTTGGCCTCGACCCTGGGACTCATCCCCAAAACTGATGTTGAAGTGGGCCTCGGCCCTAACTGCTACTGACATGGGCCTCGCCCCCAGATTGATGCTGATGTGGGCCTCGACCCTTGGGACTCATCCCCAAAATTGATTGCTGAAGTGGCCTCGGCCCCAACTGCTACTGACATGGGCCTCGCCCCCAGATTGATGCTGATGTGGGCCTCGACACTCGGATTCATTCCAAGATTCTGCTGATGCGGGCCTCGGCCCTGGGATTCATTCCCTGGATTCATTCCAAAATTCTGCTGATGTGGGCCTCGGCCCTGGGACTCATTCCCTGGATTCATTCCAAAATTCTGCTGATGTGGGCCTCGGCCCTGGGATTCATTCCCTGGATCCATTCCAAAATTCTGTTGATGTGGGCCTCGACCGCGAATGATGTGGGCTTCGCCCTAAACTGATATTGATATGGGCCTCGCCCCCAGACTGATACAGCTGATATGGGCCTCGCCCCCAGACTAATACTGATATGGGCCTCGCCCCAAGACTGATACTGATATGGGCCTCGCCCCCAGACTGATGCTGATATGGGCCTCGCCCCAGGACTGATACTGATACGGGCCTCGCCCCAAGACTGATACTGCTATGGGCCTCGCCCCCAGACTGATGCTGATATGGGCCTCGCCCCAAGACTGATACTGTTACGGGCCTCGCCCCAAGACTGATACTGCTAATATGGGCCTCGCCCCCAGACTGATACTGATACGGGCCTCACCCCAAGACTGATACTGATATGGGCATCGCCCCCAGACTGATACTGATATGGGCCTCGCCCCCAGACTGATGCTGATATGGGCCTCGCCCCCAGACTGATACTGATATGGGCCTCGCCCCTATGATTCATTCCTGAAGACTGCTGACACTGTTCTGTTGCTGCTTCTGGTTGGCTTATATTTGACGCTTTTTCTTTTTCTCTTTTGAATCCTGTTATTACAAAACAGAACAAACACAAAAAGGATGCAAATATGTTACGTGTATGCATGATTGCATGATTGGGTTTCCTATTCCGTTGGGTTAGGTCGTTTGCCGGTACTCTTGGTGGCTGCTTGGTCTTTTGACAAGTCTGCCCTATTCCCTAATCAACGGGTATCTATGATGGCTCTCAAGACAAAATTGGGTTAACATGGTATATGTATGCATGGGGTGCATGGGATGCATGATATGCATGCGATACAAGAAATATATCAACTCATTAAAATTTTCACACAAATCGGCTCATCATCATTTTAGAAGTTTTTGGGACAACTGTCATAAGAGTGAACCCGTCCCAGTTTAAATGGCCCAACGAGTTCATGTCTTATGGCAAAGAGCCCAACTAAATCCAAATGATAATATTCCGAACACAATCATAATGGCCCATCAATCACTTAGAAGCCTTTGGCCCAATAGTCATGAAATATGTTTTGTCCCAGTTTAAATGGCCCAACAAGCCCATATCCCATAACAAATGGTCCAAATGGATTCAAACGACGATGTTCCCAAACACAAGAAAGATGATGCAACATGACATAATAATTTTTACAAAGTGGCCCATCAACATTTCAGAAGCTTTTGGCCTAATAGTCATAAGGTGCGAACTTGCCCCAGTTTAAATGGCCCAGCAAGCCGCATTTCTGACAATAGTCCAACTACATCCAAATGAGGATGGTCCACAAGCACATATTCAAGGAAATAATCGTTACTTTAGCCAACCCGGTCTATGGGTGGGTTAGTAAGAGTATAGACAAAGGCTCTCACCGGCGAAGGATGGCCCACAACTAGGTCTCCCCACTCAAGGGTTCGAGCAACCAAGTGAGCGCAACCTTTTTATACACTAAGGTACGTGCCAATGAGCTATGGTGTGTGACGGACTGTCAAATGGATTTCCCGTTGTAGATCCCCCAGAGGGAAGGTGGAGCGAGGCTCACTTAAATACCCAAGCCTCTTAGGCTCTTATCGCTTGTTGTCAGGAATAAACAACGAGTCATCCAAATTAGTCCATCACAATAGGCTACGAGTAGATGGCTATCTAGGTGCCTTCACAGCTTTTCCTTCTAGAAATGTAGTGAATGAAGGAAGACACCAAACCATTACCTAGCCTAAAAATGCCTTTGATTAAAACCTCACTTTATCCACTATAGACACGGTCAATTAAAACATAAATCCAAACATCACAAGTCAATATTTCGGGGCCAATTCTCTATCCCCAGTGGAGTCGCCAGACTGTGGACAACAGGACCTGGGCGACGCCGTTCCTAGGCTCGCGGCCTAGTTGGGAAGTACAAAATAACATGGAGTCGCCACCCGGTGTGAACTGGGAAAATGAGATTTAAGGCCGCACTCACCCCTCGCAAGGGAAGACCTCAAACCGTTGGGTTCGGAATGGTCCCTTACTTATGTCACTTGTAATAAAAGGATTTATGTGATAATTTAACCAGGCTTAAATAACATTTATTTCCAAAGATATCATGCTTCTAAATTCATATGCATACATCAATGAGTTCATCACAACATGCAACATCACATGAACATATTTCAATCCTATGATATGGAAAACTAAGAACAACATAATCATGCTTGAGTATTATCTAATGAACCTATTAACCAAATAACATGCTAATAGCCTAATCATGCTTGAGTACAAATAATACAGTTGGCTATATAACACAAGAAAGATCAACCAAGAGGCAATTATGCATGAATATGATAAGACAGACTCAGTTCAGTGTGTGCGCGTTCGTGTAGCGTTCGTAAATGCGTTCGAACGGTAAACAGAAGGTTCACGTTCGTATGGCGTTTGATAACGCGTTCGAACGGAAATGAAACAAAATGCTCGCGTTCGTATGGCGTTTGATAACGCGTTCGAACGGAAATGAAACAGAATGCTCACGTTCGTATGGTGTTCGTAAACGCGTTCGAACGGAAATGAGACCTGATGCATGATAAGGCAAAAATGCATGCGCGTTCGAGTTCCGTTCGTAAACGCGTTCGAACGGGAACAAACCTGATGTATGAAATGGGACACAATACATAAACAACAAAATAAAGGGGCGCGGCGAAGTACTGCCGTAAAGGTGGCCTTTTGGGGGCTCTTGATATCTCAAAGAGAGGACCTTTAGACCAACATACTAAGCCCATGCGCGTCACATCACATCATGCATACAAACATAAAGACAATCATACTATTCTAAGTATGTCCGATTGAACGTGTCTTGCATCCAACCGAACACACATCAACCGGCGCGGCAAAGCATCGTGGTAAAAGGCTTTAGCCCTTCCCCATAGGGGATCTCACATCGCACTTACTAAACCCATGCGCTCGGTTGAATCATGCATACGAAAATAAAGACAATCATATCAAACTAGGTATGCTCGATTGAACGTATCTCGCATTCAACTGAACACACATCAATCGGTGCGGCAAAGCGTCTTGGTGAAGGATTTTAACCCCTCCAATTAGGGAACCTTTCATCGCACTTACTAAGCCCATGCACTCGATCATATCATACGGGAATAAGCAACATACAGAATTTAAATGACAAGAAATAAATAAACCAAAGCAACGCCACACAAGAGAAGGTGCCGTTTACTCAAGTGGTACGTGGAGTTGTGTCCCATGTACAGACCGCACTACCGTCCATTCGGATTCGGCTACGGAATTTACGTCTGGGTTTCCATCCTATATACCACAAGAGACGACACTCTTCCATTTCATTCAAGCCACAACATGCATCCATAAACGACTCTCATGCGAATAGAATTCAATAATAATAAAAAAAAAAAAACGAATATAAACTAATGAAAAGGTACCCTCAGGTCTAACCTTTTAAATCACCTCTCGGATGTACGGTACACGATCGTCGGAAGGGTGGATGCTCCGCAACTCTCCCGATTCACTGGTTCACTGTTCTCGTTCGTTGTCTTACTGTTTTGAGTCGTCGTTCTCCGTCTTTTGCTATTGTTTCCTTGTGGTTTCGCTGCCGTTCCCTCTTTATCTTTTGCTTATTGTTTTTTTGGGTGTGATCCTCCTGTAATTTTTATGTGTGTTGTGTATGAGTTAGGGACTAGCTAGTAGGGACTAGAGACTAGAGACTAGGGTTGAGAAGGTTGGTGAAGGGTTCTTTTTATAGGCAAAGGGTTGGGCTTGACAAGGAAAGGGATTTGGCTAATTAAAGAGGGATTTGATTTGGTTTGGTTAAGGGAAGTCAAAGATTGAGGGGGGGACAAATCTTGGCTAGATAGGGAAGGTTGAATATTTGATTGGCTTGGTTTAGGAATACAATATTTTATGTTAGAATAATATTTGGTTGATTGATTTTAACTTGGTATGATTATATTTTTGATTAGTATGTGATTTGTTTAATTTAGGCATGATTTTAGTTTAAGTTGGTAATTGTTTATTTTATGTTTGGTATATGTTTTATTTAATTATTTAATTAATTTAATTATTATCTCATTTAGTTAATGTTTTAATTAATATTTATTTATTTAAATTGGGATGTGTTTTATGGGATTTGGGGGGCTAATTGGGCTGGATGTGAGGCTAGCAGCAAAACCAGAATTATCGACACCGTTTGTAATATAGTAATTTAATTTTTACTTTTTACTTTTACAGTTTTTACTATTCACCATGATAAGGTAACTTCTTCAGCTAGGGTGAAAGGTAATTCTTTTACTGTTACTATTTAGATTAATCTCCCTTAAAAATAATATATTCATTATTTAAAATACTGACTTAATAAGGATACTGCTATATTGGTCGGTTGGTAAATTAATTTTAATCTGGTTTAAACCTGACTAATCAAGGATACCGCCAGATTGGTCGGTTGGTAATTTAATTTTGGTACCGCCTTTATGGCTGGTTGGACTTAATTTGACTTAATCAGGATACCGCCAGATTGGTTCGTTGGTAAAAAGAATCACAAATTTATATATTATTTTATGGGAGATATCTAAATTAATAGTAGTAAAAGTAATTCCTTTTACCTTAGCATTTTATTTTATTTTACTTTTCAGCTTTTACTTTATGTCTTTTACTTTTATGTTTTTACTAGCCCTAGTTATGTGTTAGTTATCTTGGGTTGTGATGAATTCTAATATCACCGGTTTATAAGAGGTTATTTTATAGTTTGGGTAATTTAAGGTTTACTTATTAAGTCTTAAGCTTAATGCTTCTTGTTGTCTGATCACCAATAAGATTGATGTGGTAAATCTAAAATGAACTAGACATAGGGATTTTAGGTTTCAGCCTTAGACTTAATAGCCCACGATCTTCCTTGAGGATAGATAACCCTTTAATAGATTTCCTTACAGGATAGGAATTTACCTGTCGGGTGGGGGTAGCCATAATTGGAACTTAAACTTAATGAATCCAGATAATTTGGTTGACATAGACATATGGTTCAATTGGGTTAAACTAGGTATTTGCGTCTGACCATCGACAGAAGCTTTTGCATAATTTAGTGTTCCAGGTAAGTAAACTGATTTATTACACAAACATAAAATAATCACTTCATCTTTTAAAAGATATTAGAAGGATTCACAACCCTAGATCTTTGTGTCTTTTGTTATTTTCCTTAGTATTTTCTTTTGTCTTTTTATTTATTTATTTTGCAAAACCACAATCAACCAAATCAATCAAACAATCATTCTCTTCACCCTCAATTAGATATTTGTAAATAAATAGATTCAATAATTAATAACAACAGTAGGAATTAAGTCCTCGTGGGATCGATATTTTTATACTACTTGAACGATACGTATGCTTGCATTATACGTGTGTGTTTACGTCGGTCAGAGGCCTCGAACAGGACGTTGTTTTGAGGCATCCATGCTGTTGTTTTGGGATAAGTGTTAAGTCACCCCCGTTTTTTTATTTTACTTTCAAAGTTTTGCTTTTGTTTTCATTAGGCCTGGCAAGGGGACGCCCATGCCAAATCCAATAAGGGCTTCAAAGATTGATTCACTTCCCTTCTGAATAAGTCCCAATGATTAATCAGCTCGGGGTTGGACTCGTTCCACCAAGGCCTCTTGGTTAATCAGCTCGGGGCTGGATTCGTTCCGCTGATGCCACTTAGTTAATCGGCTCTGGGCTGGATTCGTTCCGCCGGGGCCACTTAGTTAATCGGCTCGGGGCTGGATTCGTTTCGCCGAGGCCGCCTGGTTAATTGGCTCAGGGCCGGATTCGTTCCGCCGAGGCCACTCGGTTAATCAGCTCGGGGCTGGATTAGTTCCGCCGAGGCCGCTCTGTTAATCAGCTCGGGAATGGATTCATTTCACCGAGACCATTATTATTTCTCTCAACTCGGGGTCGGGTTACGTCCCACCGAGTCTGTCTGTTTGGACTGGGGGCGTAACAATCCCCCAGGTCCAAGTGCCTCTCTTCGCTCGGGGTCGGGTCATGTCCCACCGAGTCAGCCCTTCGGACTGGGATGTAACATTCCCCCAAGTCCATGTGCCTTTTCTCTCTCGGGGTCGGGTTACGTCCCACTGAGTCTGTCTCTTTGGACTAGGGACGTAACATTCCCCCCGGTCCAAGCGTCTCTCACAGCTCAAGACAGGATCACATGCCACCAAGCACATCATCGTCAGCTCAGAGGCAAAATTTTCTCCTTACAATCGAGATTGGATCAGTTAGGGGTTAGGACCTCCAAATCTCTGGTACAGATATTACAGAGGAGAAGTCATTTTTAGTTTGGACGACAAGAGGAACTTCATCTCCTGATGGGACGACCCAAGTGGGAATTTGCTCTAAGGTGGAGAATCATTCTGAACGGGATCATCATCTTCAATAACCGAGGACATGGTGGTGATGAATTCTTCTAAAAAGTTAGCCTTCAATCCGTCGGGGTTACAACTCTTTTTATATAGTTCCCGGCACCAACTTTGTATACTCATTGGAACCGAGAACTAGGGGACATATGTTGATGGTATTTCCGGGCACTATGTTATTTAAGCAGCACGACATGGGTAAAAAGGTAACTCTCTTCTTGGTCAAGATCATTAAAGCCGACCCGATCACTAAGAGCCAAATAGTAAGTGGCCAAGCACTTTATGATCGGTAACCGAGCACTTGAGTTTAGGTGACTTGGCAGTTATCAGATCGACAGCAGCATCTCAGTTCAAATGACCATTATGACCGACCTCATGAAGACCGAGCATATGACAAAACGTGCTCAAGAAGACAAGGCATCCTATTTTTACGGATAAGATAATAAATTATCCTACTTTCATGGGAAAAATTGATAAGTCAACGTCATAATAGGATAAAGGAAGTAAATGTAGTTTTGACTAGGAATCCTTATGAGAAAAGGAAATTGTTTCAAACTATGAATTCTTATGGGAGAAAGAATCTGATTTCTTCACTATTATAAATAGAATGGGAAAATATGTTTAAGGGGCATCAGAATCAAAATCAATATCATTATAATTAGACTTGTAAACACAAGAGATATCAGAGAAGCATATCTCAGTAATAAAAGTATCATTCAATTTGTGTCCGTGGACGTAGGTTGGATCTGATCCGCCGAACCACGTTAAATCTCTTTGTCGATTGAGGTATTTATCTGTCTTTTGCTAAATTTGATTTTGGTTCCCCCATAAACCGAAAAAATTCACTATTGAAGGAGGATTGTCTTGGGAGTAAAATTCCCATATTACCCTAAGACCAAAATCAGCCGTCAACAGTTGGCGCCGTCTGTGGGGAATCCAACAAATAGCGGCTCGCGTATTAAGAAGATGACAGAAGGTGGAAATCACCGGTCGACGGCGAGTTCAACAGCAGAATGGATGATGATTGGGAGCTCACTTCTCCATCCACTGACGTCCGTACTGTGGTTTTAATTGGCTGTACTGGTAATGGCAAAAGTGCTACGGGCAATAGCATTCTTGGAATAAGAGCCTTCAAGTCTAGGGTTAGCTCCTCTGGTGTTACTAGTACTTGTGAAATGTAGAGGACCGTACTCAAAGATGGCCAAATTGTTAATGTCATTGATACCCCTGGACTCTTTGATTTTTCCTCTGGCTCTGATTTTGTTGCCAATGAAATTGTCAAAGGTATTGATTTGTCCAAGGATGGGATCAACGCAATCCTCGTAGTTTTCTCAGTAAGAACCCGCTCTTCTCAAGAGGAAGAAGCTGCACTACGCAGCTTGCAGACTTTGTTTGGAAGCAAAATTATTGACTAAATGATTGTTGTCTTTACTGGGGGGACGAACTTGAAGATAATGAGGAAACATTAGAAAATTATTTGGGTCATGAGTGTCCATAGCCTTTAAAGGAAATTCTTAAGCTATGTCAAAATCGGTGTGTGCTTTTTGATAACAAGACTAAGGATGAAACCATAAGAACTGAGCAGGTTGAGAAGCTTCTTTCTCTGGTTAACTCATTCATTGTACAGAATGGTGGGTAGCCGTACACAGATGATATCTTTGCTGAGTTGAAGAAAGGGGCTACTAAACTCCATGATCAACAAGTTGAGGTCGAGTCTCTCAAGGGATATTCAAAATGAGAAATTTCAGAGCTGAAGGAGCAGATGCATAGATCATATGAAGAGCAACTCAAACGAATTATTGAGATGGTTGAGTCTAGGCTCAAAGAGACAACTACTAGGCTCGAACATCAATTAGCACTAGAGCAGGCTGCTCGATTAAAGGCAGAATAGATTGCACAATTAGCTCAAATGAAGTCAAATGATTAAATTCGTAAGCTTAGAGAGAATCTTGAAAAAGATCAGAAGGAGACCGAGGAGCTCCGTAAGCGAGCTGAAAAGGGAGGGAGTGCCCCTGTGAGATGGTTGGCCTGACCGGTCTGGGAAACACAACAGCGGGGAATATGTTCCCGCATGTTTTGCCTGACCAATGGATCCGTGAGAAGCATAGAACGATGAGGGATTATGCACTCGTAGCATTTGCTTGCTCCAGTGTTACCGAACATAAGGAGGAATATGCCTTTAATGTTTCGGACACTCTTTGATCCTTACCTATTTGAACATTTGGATCTGTGAGAAGCATAGCACGGGGATGGATTACACCCATATGGCGTTTGCTTACTCCAGTGTTACCGAACATAAGGAGGAGCATACCCTTAATGTTTCAGACACTCTTTAATCCTTACCTATTTGATCATTTAGATCCGTGAGAAGCATAGCACGGGGAAGGATTATACCCCCGTGGCGTTTGCTTGCTCCAATGTTACCGAACATAAGGAGGAGCATACCCTTAATGTTTCGGACACTCTTTGATCCTTACCTATTTGATCATTTGGATCCGTGAGGAGCATAGCATGGGAAAGGATTATACCCTTGTGGAGTTTGCTTACTCCAGTGTTACCGAACATAAGGAGGATCATACCTTTAATATTTCGGACACTTTTTTATCCTTACCTATTTGATCATTTGGATCCGTGAGGAGCATAGCACGGGGAGGGATTATACCCCCGTGGCGTTTGCTTACTTCAGTGTTACCGAACATAAGGAGGAGCATACCCTTAATGTTTCAGACACTCTTTGATCCCTACCTATTTGATCATTTGGATCTGTGAGAAGCATAGCACGATGAGGGATGATACCATCGTGGTGTATGCTTACTCCAGCGTTGTAAGGAGGAGCCCTCAAAACAAAATGCAGGCTCCACAGTGACCGGACGTATAGAGGAATGTGCCCTTACCATTCTAAACACTCTTTGATCTGAATCTTGGTTCGCCGGGACTCTGAATTGAAAGATTCAGAATTTTGTTTTGGAGGCATCGGACATGACGTTATTTTGAGGCATCTGTGCTGTTGTTTTGGGATAAGTGTTAAGTCACCCTTTTTTTTATTTTATTTTCCAAAGTTTTGTTTTTATTTTCACTAGGTCTGGCAAGGGGACGCCCATGCCAAATCCAGTAGGGCTTCAAAGGTTGATTCACTTCCCTTTTGAATAAGTCCCAAGGGTTAATCGGCTTGGGGCTGGATTCGTTCCGCCGAGGCCTCTTGGTTAATCGGCTCGGGGCTGAATTCATTCTGCCGAGACCATTACTGTTTCTCTCAGCTCGGGGTCGGGCTACGTCCCATCGAGTCTGTCTGTTCGGACTAGGGGCGTAACATTCCCCCAGAACCAAGTGTTTCTCTCAGCTCGGGGTCGGGTTACGTCCCATCGAGTCTGTCTGTTCGGACGGGGGACGTAACATTCCCCCATAACCAAGTGTTTCTCTTAGCTCGGAATCGATTTACGTCCAACTGAGTCTGTCTGTTCGGACTGGGGACGTAACATTCCCCCAGAACAAAGTATTTCTCTCAGCTCGGGGTCGGGTTACGTCCCACCGAGTCTGTCTGTTCGGACTGGGGACGTAACATTCCCCCAAAGTCAAGTGTTTCTACTAGCTCGGAGTCGGACTTCGTCCCACCGTATGATCATATTTTCAACTCGGTCCGGCCGCGTCTCAATTGATTGCTTGCAGGGAATTATTCGGAGCAGATTATGAAAGATAAAAAGTAAAATAGAAACATGTAAAAAAAAAGAAAGAGAATAAGAAGGTCAGCCATCAGTCCGTCAAGAGTATTGTCCTTTTTATATAGTTCCCGGCACCAACTTGTATACTCGTTGGAACCGAGAACTAGGGGACAGATGTTGATGGTATTTCCGGGCATTATGTTATTTGAGCGGTACGGCAGGGGTAAAAAGATAATTCTCTTCTTGGTCAAGATCATTAATGCCGACCCGACACTAAAAGCCAACAGAAATGGACCGAGCACTTTATGATCGGTAACCGACCACTGGAGATCGGATGATCGGGCATTATCAAATCGATATAAGCATTCTCAGTTCAAAGGTCCATTGTGACCGACCTCATGAAGACCGAGCATATGGCGAGATATGCTATTTTTACGGATAAGAAGATAAATTATCATACTTTCATGGGGAAAAAGTGATAAGTCAGTGTCCTAATAGGATAAGGGAAGTGAATGTGGTTTCAACTATGA
The DNA here is from genome assembly GCA_019454045.1 of Zanthoxylum bungeanum. Taxonomy (NCBI): domain Eukaryota; kingdom Viridiplantae; phylum Streptophyta; class Magnoliopsida; order Sapindales; family Rutaceae; genus Zanthoxylum; species Zanthoxylum bungeanum. Next base: position 28,647 of record SKCR01022540.1, read on the forward strand.
ATCCTTATGGGAAAAGGAAACTGTTTTTTTGCTATTATAAATAGGAGAGGAAAGCGTGCTTGTAAGAGTTGAGAGTTGAGAAGAGATCAAGAAAGAATTGTGATTAGACTTGTAAACACAAAGAACATACCAGAAAAGCATATTTCGGTAATAAAATATCGCTCGTTCTGTGCCCGTGGATGTAGGTTGGAATTACTCCTCTGAACCATGTTAAATCTCTTTGTTGATTGGTGTGTTTATCTGTCTTTTGTCAAATTTGCTTTTGGGTTCCCATAAACGAAACAAATTCACAGTTGCATGAGGATTGTCTCGGGAGTAAAAAACCCTTATTACCCCTAAGACCAAAATCCGCCGTCAACAAAGTGAAAGCAAACAAGAGGTGCCTTAGACGGTGGTATATTAATCTTAGCTAATGTCACAAACTTAGCAAAGAGGCAAAGGCCAATACTCTGATGATTTCTGTTATTAAATTAGGATATATATATATATATGGTTCGGTTTTTGTTCTACGCTGACGCATCAGAGATCGACCTATGTGAATATGAGAAGTGGTGCCGCTTCTATTTAAGTGTATGTATGAGGTTGATCTTTGTAAATGTTTCACTGAAAGAATAGTGCACAAGGCCGTAAGAAGTACTGATTGATTTATGAGAACTTTTGAAAATCAATTATTGTTATGTGTAAACTGTATCTTCTGGTGTTAACACTTAAAATCTAGGTTCAATGATATAATCAATATAAATTTTTTTAATGCTTTAAAGTACTAGTTCTAGTTAAAGGTTTTGTTAGCGACATATTCTTATGATGGATTCTGATGATGCAATACTAGAAGTCTTCGACGAGCATTAGTGAAACATTACAAAAAGATGTCGAAGCACATTGGTAGTGAAGAGCAATTAATGTGAAGGCAAGTTGCAATCGAAGAAAATCTTGTGTAATCTTAGCTTAGGGCTCTCTTTGTAAAGTGAGTTGTTTATTTAAGTCTCTAAACTCATAGGACATATGCACATTCATATAAATGCATTACGGTCATGTGAAAAATATTTTAAACCTTTAAATCTTGCATTTTGGCACTGAGATCAGCATACCGATCTCCTACACCGGCATACCGGGGCCCATGCTCTGTTTTGCATGCTCGTGGAAACCGACATAACCCATATCGGTACCATACTAGTCTACTTGAGGTTTGCATGCTCGTGGAAATCGGCATGCACCATACCGGTGTTCATATCGATATCCATACCGGTGAGCTTAATTGTTACATGCTCTCGGAAACTGGCACACTTCATACCGATCACCATATCGGTCAACCAACCGGCATACCGACCTTTATACCGATCAGTAAATTGACCTAACGTTTACGTTTTCAAACGGTAATATAGCCGTTGCTTCTGCCAGACCGGCATATCGGTCTCAGATAAAGCTGTTGGGGCAGATTTCATCTTTCACTATAAATAAGCCCCAAATTCATTTTTACGATTGGAGAACACCTTCATATAATTTATTATAAGGAAAAAACAAAGAGTTTTACAAAATCTTCATAACCATACACTCTCATACATCAAGCTCACATACTACACCTTCATATCATTAATAATGAGCTTAGAACACTTTGGTAAGTAACTCACACTTAGAATCTTCTTTTCTTTATTGAGTGCTCAAGTGTATTACTAAATCTTAATATCTAAACACTTGTGAGTGAGAAGTCCCTTGTTGAGTGGGTATTCTCAAAAGGGCAATTTGTGTAAAGGTTTCTAAGTGAGCTTATAAACAAAACTCATTGTAAAGGTTTTAAGAGTGACCATAAGGATAAAAATTTTGTGTAAAGGTTTGGGGTTAACCTAGGGAACAAAACTCTTGGTTATGGGTGAGCCACGAAAAACTCATTATAAGTTATGGATTCAACTTAGAGCAAATTTTCAAGCGCGACATGAGGGAGTGGACGTAGTCATTGTTGGTCGAACCACTATAAATCACCGATGCCATTTTCTCTTATCCTTTAACTTTTAATTATCGCAAGTTTTTTTTTCATATTTGCATATTTATTAGAAACTTGCTATTAGGGAATATATTGTGATTGAGAAAATTGACCTAAGCTAAATTGGTAAAGTATGTGCTTAGTAGTGAAAAATTGTTTTGATATTTTATATCGTACCGCAAGTGTACGGTGTCAAGTTTTAGTATAAATGAGTTTAGAGTGTCGAACCCACAGAGATTGTGTTAACTCGTACTAAATACTACAATTGATAATCCTAACTTTATTTAGAAAATAAATAATAAAGATTAAATTAAATAAATATAAAAATAATTTGATAGAATGAACTAATACGATAGAAATTCTGGATCATGATTTCACCTAGTTGTCTCCTATGTATTTGTCATGTCAATTAATCATTGTTCAGTTATATTGTTAATAAGTCAAGATTCTGAAATTATCCACTCCCTCTCTCGAGTGCCGAATGAAAATATCATCAACTACAGACTTCGATATCTCTATAAAAATCCAATAGTTAATAACTCTTTACGCTTTGTGATTCTATATTAACGACTTTAAAGGATTACAGATTCTCTCGAACTCTATAAAATCATGGGCTATATTCTCTATATCTATTCAAAATCTCCTCTCTCGAGTGATAGATTCTAAACATGCAACATCATATTTGTGGCCAGCAAACACAAATCATTAAACTTAAAAGAATATAAATAACTCAATAAAACTTCATAACAAAATAGACAATTAAAATAAAGGTTTAAGCATCAGTTATATGATTCTCCAGAATTAAGGAGTTAGTTCATGACTAAAGATAAAAGCAATGATAAACAAGTCATGAATCTAATGGAAATCATTAGAGTTCTAAGAAAGAAATAAGATGATAAAACTCGAATTGATTCTCTTCCTCTTCGGCCGTCACCACATTCGTTGAGATCCTCCTCCTTGGATCTAAAAAAATATCTATTTTTGTGTTTTATATTGTGTATTAGCCTACTCTGTTAAGTATTGGACGAAGTCATGTATTTATAATAGAGCCTCGGGTCATTAAGCATCTTTAAAAACCCTAAAATCATATCTCTGGTCCGCGGGGGACGATGCGGTGCGGAAAAGTGGGTGCTGCAGCACCCATCTCTCGGGAAAATGTATGTAAATGACTAGATCTCCTCGAGTAGATGCAAATCCATATATTATGGGTCTCGTAACACTTTCTAGATCAAAAGTTATAGGCTTTTTTAATTTCAATACGAAGTTGATGCTGGTTTTTGCTGCTTCTTGAGTCTGATACTCCCGATAGGTCCCGAAATAGGCGTATTTGATCCATTCTTGATGTTATAATGCGTCCTACAAATAAGACATAAAATAAACTATACAATACATTAAATGGCTCGAACCATAACAAAATAATAGGCTAAAGATGCTATAATAAGTGGGTATAAACCACACTTATCAAAAATCGGCAAGAATTTTTATTTCTGCATTATTAGACCATAACCCAATCCATATATTATGGGTCTCGTAACTCTTTCTAGATCAAAAGTTATAGCCTTTTTAATTTCAGTGCGCAGCTGATGTGGTTTTTGCTACTTCTTGAGTCTGATACTCCCGATAGGTCCCGAAATACACGTATTTGCTCCATTCTTGATGTTATAATGCGTTCTAAAAATAAGACATAAAATAAAATATAAAATACATTAAATGGCTCGAACCATAACAAAATAATAGGCTAAAGATGCTATAATAAGTGGGTATAAACCACACTAATCAAAAATCGGCAAGAATTTTTATTTCTGCATTATTAGACCATAACCCAATCCATATATTATGGGTCTCGTAACTCTTTCTAGATCAAAAGTTATAGCCTTTTTAATTTCAGTGCGCAGCTGATGTTGGTTTTTGTTGCTTCTTGAGTCTGATACTCCCGATAGGTCCCGAAATACACGTATTTGCTCCATTCTTGACGTTATAATGCGTCCTACAAATAAGACATAAAATAAACTATAAAATACATTAAATGGCTTGAACCATAACAAAATAATATGCTAAAGATGCTATAATAAGTGGGTATAAATCACACTTATCAAAAATCGGCAAGAATTTTTATTTCTGCATTATTAGACCATAACCCAATCCATATATTATGGGTCTCGTAACTCTTTCTAGATCAAAAGTTATAGCCTTTTTTAATTTCAGTGCACAGCTGATGCTGGTTGTTGCTGCTTCTTGAGTCTGATACTCCCTATAGGTCCCGAAATACAAGTATTTGCTCCATTCTTGATGTTATAATGCATCCTACAAATAAGACATAAAATAAACTATAAAATACATTAAATGGCTCCATTCTTTTTCTCTTTTGAATCCTGTTATTACAAAACAGAACAAACACAAAAAGGATGCAATATGTTACGTGTATGCATGCATGCATGATTGGGTTTCCTATTCCGTTGGGTTAGGTCGTTTGCCGGTACTCTTGGTGGCTGCTTGGTCTTTTGACAAGTCTGCCCTATTCCCTAATCAACGGGTATCTATGATGGCTCTCAAGACAAAATTGGGTTAACATGGTATATGTATGCATGGGGTGCATGGGATGCATGATATGCATGCGATACAAGAAATATATCAACTCATTAAAATTTTCACACAAATCGGCTCATCATCATTTTAGAAGTTTTTGGGACAACTGTCATAAGAGTGAACCCGTCCCAGTTTAAATGGCCCAACGAGTTCATGTCTTATGGCAAAGAGCCCAACTAAATCCAAATGATAATATTCCGAACACAATCATAAAATGGCCCATCAATCACTTAGAAGCCTTTGGCCCAATAGTCATGAAATATGTTTTTGTCCCAGTTTAAATGGCCCAACAAGCCCATATCCCATAACAAATGGTCCAAATGGATTCAAACGACGATGTTCCCAAACACAAGAAAGATGATGCAAACATGACATAATATTTTTTACAAAGTGGCCCATCAACATTTCAGAAGCTTTTGGCCTAATAGTCATAAGGTGCGAACTTGCCCCAGTTTAAATGGCCCAGCAAGCCCGCATTTCTGACAATAATCCAACTGCATCCAAATGAGGATGGTCCACAAGCACATATTCAAGGAAATAATTGTTACTTTGGCCAACCCGGTCTATGGGTGGGTTAGTAAGAGTATAGACAAATGCTCTCACCGGCGAAGGATGGCCCACAACTAGGTCTCCCCACTCAAGGGTTCGAGCAACCAAGTGAGCGCACCCTTTTTTATACACTAAGGTACGTGCCAATGAGCTATGGTGTGTGACGGACTGTCAAATGGATTTCCCGTTGTAGATCCCCCAGAGGGAAGGTGGAGCGAGGCTCACTTAAATACCCAAGCCTCTTAGGCTCTTATCGCTTGTTGTCAGGAATAAACAACGAGTCATCCAAATTAGTCCATCACAATAGGCTACGAGTAGATGGCTATCTAGGTGCCTTCACAGCTTTTCCTTCTAGAAAGATAGTGAATGAAGGAAGACACCAAACCATTACCTAGCCTAAAAATGCCTTTGATTAAACCCTCACTTTATCCACTATAGACACGGTCAATTAAAACATAAATCCAAACATCACAAGTCAATATTTCGGGGCCAATTCTCTATCCCTAGTGGAGTCGCCAGACTGTGGACAACAGGACCTGGGCGACGCCGTTCCTAGGCTCGCGGCCTAGTTGGGAAGTACAAAATAACATGGAGTCGCCAACCGGTGTGAACCGGGAAAATGAGATTTAAGGCCGCACTCACCCCTCGCAAGGGAAGACCTCAAACCGTTGGGTTCGGAATGGTCCCTTACTTATGTCACTTGTAATAAAAGGATTTATGTGATAATTTAACCAGGCTTAAATAACATTTATTTCCAAAGATATCATGCTTCTAAATTCATATGCATACATCAACGAGTTCATCACAACATGCAACATCATATGGCAATCTCATGAACATATTTCAATCCTATGATATGGAAAACTAAGAACAACATAATCATGCTTGAGTATTATCTCATGAACCTATTAACCAAATAACATGCTAACAGCCTAATCATGCTTGAGTACAAATAATACAGTTGGCTATATAACACAAGAAGATCAACCAAGAGGCAATTATGCATGAATATGATAAGACAGACTCAGTTCAGTGTGTGCGCGTTTGTGTAGCGTTCGTAAATGCGTTCGAACGGTAAACAGAAGGTTCGCGTTCATATGGCGTTTGATAACGCGTTCGAACGGAAATGAAACAGAATGCTCGCCTTCGTATGGCATTTGAAAACGCGTTCGAACGGAAATGAAACAGAATGCTCACGTTCGTATGGCGTTCGTAAACGCGTTGGAACGGAAATGAGACCTGATGCATGATAAGGCAAAAATGCATGCGCGTTCGAGT
>SKCR01022541.1:0-34432 GCA_019454045.1 Zanthoxylum bungeanum
AGAAACATGGCAGAGCTTAAGTTTTTCACATACCGAGCATCTGAGTCTAAGAGATTAAAGAGCGAAAGCCAGTGAGAGTGAGAGCCGATTCAGAGAGTGAGAGATTGTGAGCCAGTAGGCCAACATGAGAGAAATAGCCAAAACAATTAAACAGCTAGGTATATAAGAAAAAGAACCGAACAGACTTAAGAGATTATAAAATGAGTAAACGATGTCGTTTGTTTAAAGTGAGATTGGGGTTAATGGGTTCCGAAATCGGTTCTACAATTGATTCCTAAATAGGTTTCGGTTCCGATTAAATAGTCTGATTCTGGTTCTTATCAGTACAGAATCGGAACCAGATTGTTTAAATTTACTTCCTTAATTTTAAAACCGAAACCGACCCTAAATAAATCGGTTCTAATTCTTTATCTTAAAAACGAGTGGATTCTTTACCCCGAACCGATGCTCAGCCGGTTGAAGCCCGAGGAAAAAAGGGAACAAACAAAGAGCCACATCATCGCTTTTTATTTTCTCTGGAAGAAACCGTTAAAACTCTCCCGATTCAGACGCACCCACCACTTAACTTGGTAATTCTTATTCTAGATCAAAAGACACTTGATTATTGTTAGCTACAGTCGCAGACACGATCAGAGCCGTCGATTTTGACTGAAGTAAACCAAAAAAAAAAAAAAAATGGAGAAATCTGTGCTTGTTAATGGGAATCACCATCAGTCCTTTTCTTCTTCGGCTTCTCAGAGACCCGTCAGCTACAGGTCTCTACTCTTTCTCTCCATTATTTCTGTAATTTATGCTTTTGGCTTTTTGTTTTGTTAAGTTTAATTGGGTACTTTTTTTTTTATATATATATTTTTAATCTGCTTTGTTGAGAAATTTGGGTTGGGTTCTGATGGTTAAATTTTTTATATAATAGCTTAATTAGGTAAAGCTTTAAATTTAAAGATTATATTACCCAATTTATGTGATATTTGTGATTGAATTGAAGTATTTAACAACAAATGAGGAGAAAATAGTTGCTTTTTACCAGTTATAAAACTATTTTAGCTAATTGGGTTTGTGTAGCTATGATTAGAAACAATCTGGGTAGTTTAGTAGTTTTGGTATAACTTACTCGTTAGTTTTTTATTGTTTGAATTCGTGATTAAGCTTTAATCAATTCGATTTTTGTGGTTTTTGGATTCCCGTAGACGTTTAGAAAAGTTGCAATTTGATTCTTTTTAAGTCTTAAGGGTTTAGGAATGCTACTTAGATAACACTTTCAAACATATTATCAATAGATAACACTTTCAAACATATTATCAAGAGATTTTAATTGCTTTTAACCGTGAGAAAGTTCTTTTAATATGATTTTAAGCACTCCTAAACAGACTCTAAGCAAGCATTAAAGGCACCTTTGGATGTGCGAGTTCGTTTCTCTGTATGGGGCTTATCTGATAAATGGCAAATATTCTTACTATGTCGCTAAGAATTTCAAGTGGAATGTTTGAAGATATCAGTTTTTTTGTTTAAATGAGTTATAAATTATAATCTTTTGTTTCTTGATTACTCTATTGTACATTTTAGATTTGCAGCGTAAAGTATTATGCAAAGCTTATGGGGTCATTCAGTGGTTATGGGTTTTCCGGATTGGTGAAAAATGGATCCATTGATTTTTTGATGGCTTTGGAAAGGAGCCAAGCCATTATGTCGTTGATGGGCTTTGTGGTAGACTTGTAGCTACTTGATTTGTCAATATAGATGCTTAATTTTAATTGTTACTTTAGATATCGGCAGCTTGAGCTTTCAATGAATAGTAACAAAGGGCTAGGATCAATGGCTCATTTTGTTTTTACACATTATGATGATATCTTGGCCCAAATATTAGGTAGTTTTGAATGGCCAAGTACATTTGATGATAGCCTTAAACTCTAATCTGTAGTCAATTATCACCTACCTTCCTGTAATTATGATGCCTTCCTCAGTTAATATCTTATTGTGTGTAAAGGGAGAAAAGTAAGACAAATTGAATTTCTGTTTCCTGCTTTGAATGCCAAGAAGAGTAGGGATAATCATACTATATTAAATTGAATTATCTTTAGGTTTTCAAACATCTTTGGATTTTCCTTTTTTTATTTTTTTTGTCTTGATTATATTTGTGGAGATAGAACATGACAAAAGTTTTTCCGTGCAGCTGTGGTTCTTGTGGGTATGAGCTAAACCTTAGCTCTTGTAATAGGAACATCTCAATTATTGGATCAAAATATGGAAAATCTATGAAGCGAGGGATCATGTCATTCTTAGACATAGATGAGAGTAGATTTACTCAGGTTGATGAGTTGCAATGCGTACCTCACTTTTCCAAAAACTCGTGGGGCATTTTCCGCCATAGAACCAAACTTCTTTGCCGTAAGTGTGATAACCCTATTGGAATTGCTTATGATAACAAAACCTCAGCTTACCCACCTATATCAAATGAATCAGATTCACCCTCAGTCCATGTTGCTTCTGGTTGCAGAAAGTATGATGTTAGAATACGTGCCTTACAGCCTTCATCTGGTGAGGAATCTGGCATTCACTATTCTCATAATAAAATGGATTGAGCTACTTCATCTTTTATGATATTTGAATGGTATCAACAACACTACTATAATTTTCTCTGTGATTATTTGTGTATATATGTTTTTGAGTGCTTTTGTTTTGTATTTATTTTTGTCTTTGTATTTATATTCTACAAGAAATATGCATTGAAGTCAGAAACTAAATCCATAGAAAGGCCGTGTGGAGTTAGAAAAGAGTTGAATTATTTATTGATCCAAGTTAGACAGCAGCTTGGAGTTTGAATGTAAAAGTGTGTGATATATTAAGATTTGAGCAGCATTTTTCTTCTTTTACATGAGCAATAGCTTTTGGACTATGCCCATGGGATGTGGTTTAGTGGCAAATGGCTTAGAATTTGGTTGACAGGTCTTGCGTTCGAGTTCAAGTGGTGCATTTTTTATAACAGTCTGAGACAGTAGGAGATTTTACTTACTCCATTTAAGTCCGGATTGGATGGTTTGATGGTGGGGTTTCAAAAAAAAAAAAGCTTTTGGACCATGGTGAAGTCATGACCTTGCATTAGCTATATTTTTTGCAAGGACAATGTAGTAGTGTCTCAAAGGCCAAATACATAGCAATGAAGGGGAATTTTATTTTATGAATTTGGATTTATTGTTGAGTTGAGTTGCGTTGAATTTTTCATAATCTTCTCTCAAGTATTCAATTATATTTAAATTATTACACAACAACTATCCATTATAATTTATATAAAAAAATTAAATATAAATTTAATAATACCCCTCTTGTCCCCAAATCAATATATATAATTCAGTTAAATTTGGCTTCACAAAGACCCAAATGACCATTTTATCCTTCTTGTTTTCAAAAGATCAAATTATCCACAAAGCTAACAAAAATTAGGAAAAGTAAAAAAAAAAATCAACATTATTAAATTTTTTTTCCCTATTATATGGCAAACGATTTCTTTGACAGGCACATGTACCAGGTACAAATCTCATAACTATTGCACCAATCTAAAATAATTTTACCAATTAAATTAATTAGTATTCATAAAAATTTATTTTAAAACTAGTGCCGGGTCCACACTTTATTTAGGTTAAACATATATTTTAAGTATTGATATTGTAAATGTTTCGGATTTTCTCGGTTTTATAATTGAAATGAGACAATTGATTTCCTTACTTGTAATATTTATGTCTCATTTGTTTATCTCTCTGTTCTCAAATAATATTTCTAATTCATTGTGCAAAAGCTAACTGTCAGAGTCTGCATCCTGAAGTACAGTAAGTAATAAAAAATTCATGAAATAAAAAAAATTATAGAAATAATTCAAAATAAAATAACAAATAACAATAGATCCGAATTTCAAAAAATTGGCTAGGTCTTGTGGGCGGCAACTATTTAGGTTTCTTATTTTAATATGAAATATTGTAATAAGTTTTTTATTTTAATAATTTATTATTTTAATTTATAATTTAATATTAAAAAATAATTATAGGGATATTTAATTTTATAATATAATAATAAAAATTAATTGTATATATTAGGTTAATTGTAGATAATTTAATAGTATTTTTTATTTTAAAAAGATATTATAATATGTTTTCTTGTTATAAGATAATTCTTATAAAATTATAATATGTATTTTTATTGTTATATGATTTTTATTCAATAGATTTATTAATTTTATTTTTTAACTTTAATATGAAACCACCACATGGCGCGTTGAGGAAGCATATATATATAAAAATTATTCTTAAATGTATTTAATTTTATAATTAAATAATAAATACGAAATTTTATTTTTATATAATAATAGGTTTCTTATTATTTTAATTTAATAAATTAATAAAATTTTTAATTATAGAGATTAGGTGCCATGTGTAGACGCTGAATTTCGCATTCGACCTACAATTGTTTGGTGGGGGCTTTAACGATCTTGTAAAAAAAAGGTAAGTGGAGTGTATAGTAGCTATCCACCGGTGTTGTTGACACCATAGGCACTCCGACGTTCAAATCGGTGATGAAGATGAGCGAAAAGAGAGGGGATAACAAGGTTTACGGTTACCTTCATATCTGTAGATTACCGTGAGGGCAGTGGACTGATGTTTAAGGTGTGATTTACGTTTTGAGAACTCGAGTGTGAGAGACAAAACTTGAATGAATATTCCAGTTGAACCTCATTTTCTTTTATAGGCTGTGAGGTAGTCTTTTAGTCGGATTTGGATTCCTTGGAAGAGTCGTATTCCAAGTCTATTTACGAAAGGGTAGCTTAATTAGGGTTGAATTAAGAGCGCCTAGAAATCTAAGATTCGATATATAGTAGTTCAATTAAACTACCTTATTTATAGGTAGTTCGTCACGATCCAAAGACTTAGTTTCATTACTAAGAAAAAAACTATGACGTAGATTGTCCTGATAATATCGAATGGGATATCAAGTGACATCATTAGGATATTGCTGAAATCCTTATAATTTGTGAGCCCTTAAAAGCCTCCAAGTCGTTTGGGCCTTTACTAGTTACGGCGTATGGGTTCATGGGCTCCGCGGCTCCGCCTATGACTCATACGAGTGGACTCAGGGTCGTTTGGGGCTAATTAGGCTCTGTCTGATGAGTGGGTCTGAGACATAATGACATTTGAGTCCTTAGTCCAAATTTATCCCGTACTGTTTGTCATATACTCTCAAAGTCAATGAGTAATTGGCTTGGAGAGTATTATTATGAGTATGTCGTATGAAATCACCATGTCGTTTAAAATATCGGCGTTGCTTGGACCAGTTGAATGCTACGTCGACTGGACCAGATGAGGGTTCATGACTTTTCTCAGTCGACTGGACCATATTATAGTCCAAGAGATTCTCTTACCCGACGAAGGTTATCAGAGGATGTCCCGTCAACTGGACCAGATGAAGGTCCAGGATAATCTTCATTCCCGTAAACCTGAAGAAGGCCCAAGAGAGTCTTTGACGTCGTTTGGACCAGATGAAGGTCCAAATCATCACCTTGACTTGACAAGAGTCATAGGGAATGTTTCTGTCGATGAGACCAGATGAAGGTCTAGGATAATCTCCAGTCGACTGGACCTGAAGAAGGTCTAGGAGAGGCATCTATGTCGTCAGGACCAGATGAAGGTCCATGTCTTCAACTTTCTATATCGTCTGAACCAGATGAATGTCCAGGTCTTCAACTTGACTCGAAAAAGTCAGAGGGAATGTTCCCATCAATTGGACCAGATGAAAGTCCATGATAATCTCCAGTCGACTAGATCTGAAGAAGGTCCAGGGGAGTCTTTATGTCGTCTGAACCATATGAGAGTCCAGATTTTCAATCCGACTCGATAAGAGTCATGGGAAATATTCCCGTCGACTAAACCATATGAAGGTCTAGAATAATCTCCAGTCCACTAGACCTGAAGAAGGTCTAAAGGAGTTTTCTATATCGTTTGGACGAGATGAAGGTCTGGGTCTTCAACCTGACCCGAAAAGAATCATAGGGAATGTTCTCATCGATTGGACTTGATGAAGGTCCAGGATAATCTTCATTCACATAGACCTGAAGTAGGCCCATGAGAGTCTTTAATGTCGTCTAGACCAGATGAAGGTCTAGAAATTCACCTTAACTCGACAAGGGTCATTTCAAAATGTTATTGTCGACAAGACCAAATGAAGGTATAGGATAATCTCCAGTCAATTGAACCTGAAAAGATCCAGAGGAGTCTTCAACATCGTCTGGACCAGACGAAGGTCCAGATCTTCAAATTTTATCGATAAGAGTTGTGGGGAATATTCCCGTCGACTGGACTAGATGAAAGTCCAGGATAATCTCCAGTCGACTAGACCTACTAAAGGTCCGGGGGAGTCTTTAGTCGAGTAAATCAGATAAAGGTCCATGAACCAACCTCACCTGAAGAAGATCGTAAGGAATTTTTCCGTCGATTGGATCAGATGAAGGTCCCGAATAATCTCTAGTTGATTAGACCTGATGATAATACATGAGAGTCTTCAATGTCCTATGGACCAGATGAAGGTCCAAGTCTTCAACCCGAATCGACAAGGGTCATTGGGAATGTTCCTGTCGACTAGACCGGATGAAGGTCCAGGATAATCTCAAGTCGACTAGACCTGAAGAAGGTTTATGGGAGTCTTCTATGTCGTCTAGACCAGATGAAGGCCCACGTCTTTAACTTGACTCGACAAGAGTCAAGGGGAATGTTCCCATCAACTGGACCAGATGAAAGTCCAAGATAATCTACATTCGACTAGACCTGAAAAGGTTCAAGGTAGTCTTCAACGTCGTCTGGACTATAATAAGGTATAAGTTTTCAACATGACTCGACAAGAGTCATGTGGAATGTTCCCGTTAAATGGACCGGATGAAGATCCATGATAATCTCCAGTCGATTATACCATAAGAAGGTCTAAGGGAGTCTTCTATGTCGTCTAGACTAGATGAAAGTCTAGGCCTTCAACTTGACCTGTCATACGACTAATGTCGACTAGAATTACGGTGCCACAAAAGGGATGATACTGGTTGGTCCTCATTGTGTCGATTAACACTATTGTGTCGACTGGAACATCATGTCGTATGATATTTCTTGTGAGCTTGAAACCACAAACATGGTTAGTTGTTTTGATAATAAACAATATTCATATCAACTGGAGATCGCGTTAGCTGAGTCAATTGATGGTCCTTGGGGGTTTGTTATAGCAAGGACCATGCTATATCATCTGGACTAGATGGAAATCTTTTGATGTTGTATGGAATATATGATAGTCCCTTCATATATACCGGAATAAATGAAGGTCATTTGATGTTATTAGATGCCCTTCTAGGTCGATTAGAAATATCAATAATAATCGACACAATGGGTATTTTGAAGAAGGTGGCACAGACTGACGGTGTCTCTCGGTCGTCTAGGTCTTCTAGGAGTCAAATGGTATGTTATTACATCTTCTGGGAGAGATAGTCTAATTCTCATGTAGCCTGAGCTAAACAGGTACCTCTCATTGTTGTTTGGAGAATATAGATGCCTCTGACCTTGGTTCCAGGTGTGGAAGGTTAATCTTTCCCAAACTACATGGTTGTATCTTCGGTTGGTGGATTGTCCCCAAGCGACAATGAGGTTCATCCATCTTTAAGCGTATAACACAATTGGGTTTCCCGAGATGGGCCTCAAAGGTTTAAGGCTCATGTCTACTCGCCACTATAGCTATAACGAGTGTTATGAGGTGGCTCTTGGCGAGCAAAAAATCCCCAAATGGAGAAGTGGGCATAAGTAAGGTTGGGAGACTCATTTTCTTCATTCACAAAAAACTCTCTCGTTTTAGCAAGTTGGAAAAACTCATATAGTCTTCAAGGTATTCTTATACTCTCTCTCTATTGTTCTTCAATTTCTTCACTGTGTGGCTGATCACACTTTTTTTTTTAAATATCATTTTCAAAAGCTATTAAGATTCATTCAGCTCTTTGGAATTCCAGAGAGTTGAAGGAAATATGGTATTTTACCCTAATTCCTTCCAACATTCCTTAAACACTTTGAAACACCCTAAATTAACTTTTAACATTAAACCAACATCAACACATGTTAAAGAATAAAATCATATTTTTCAAAATATCAAAATTTTTTTTTTTACAAAAACATAAATTTATTCTAAATACGTGTTGGTTTCTATTAAGGTCCAAGATCAATTATAAGGATGAATCAATTGCGAATACAAATCGAAGAAGTTGCGGAATACTCACATCGATCGGTTGAGCGACGCGGAGGCAACAAAATTTTAGATTCTGCCTCTTGACAGTGAACTAGGCAGTGCAGATTTTGCTCACTGGTTTGGCCTTCGTTTGGGTCCTTCGTCAAGCTCCGAGCTTCATCGAACGGTTCCCGGCTCATGGGTGGACTTCCCTATCACCTTCGCATGTCTCGTAAGTGTGCTAGCACTTGTGATTTTGCCACAAAATCACACTCTATGCTTCCCTATCTGCTCGGCAAAAACAGAAGAAAACCCACTGGTTTGGGCGTGAGAAGAGGGAGAAAAAAAAAAGAGAGAAGGAGAGATGGTGTAGAATGTGTTGAATGGCTAAAAGTGTATCCAATACCACTTATTTGATTTTCCAAAAAATCAATTAATTGATTTCCAAAACCAAAAACAAATACCAAACATTTAAATATATTAAATGTCTATCATGCCATCACATTTGAGTGTTTAACACTCCACCATCAACTTCCATCAAGTCACACCAATCAGTCACATCACTCAAAGTGACATGATTTGACGCTTGATGTGACGCTAGATGCGACTAGCGATTTGACGCTTGATTTGACGTGCCGCACTCGAATTCGAAATGCGAATGCGCTCGCAAATAATCTCGGGCTCGGGTTCGCTAATTCTAAATTAACGAATTTTCTGTTGCGTCGTAATTAAATGATTACGCCTAGCGAAATCACTATTCACGTCGCTAACGAATTAATTCTAAATTAATTCGTTCGCCCGAATTAAAATCTAATTTTAATTCCGCGTCGAAATCCAATTTCGTTTAATATATCAAATATATTAATTTATCGATTAATTCCAAATTAATCGTTATCTCTCTTTTAATGATATTTTATCCCAGATAAAATATTTCCGCAATTAATCCCAGATTAATTTTCTCTCTCTTCTAATTAATCACAGATTAATATAGAGTGCGCGTTATACGTCATCGGTGAATCTTTGGGAAGCGACCCATGAGATCCCCGGATATGTTGGTAGTAAATTCGTTCGTCGGACTATCCGAACACGTAAGTACCTCGTACTACGTTTTACCGATCTACAAGACAAGGTTGGCCTCAAGCAAAGCGCCATGCCTCCCAATTCTCCGGAAACATCCTTATAGGAATAAATGATCTATATTAAGCGTAGTATACCGTAGTATTGCGTATTTCTGTCCAGTATCGGATGATCACGTGCTAGGCCTGGGGCTGGAATTGTGTCTGCCCCGTACGAAGCACATGTCGGATGTCTGGTGACTAGTCTCTATAATCGGATAAACATGACCTTGTCATTTTATCCCGATAGCTGCAGCATTTAAGAGAACCAGTCCCGTATCCTACGTGACCATCATCTCCATATGACTGGAGTGACACTTCCGTCTTGACATCACACCCACACACACGATTCTCAATATACCCAGTATTGGCTTACACAGAACCTGTTAAAGCCCTGGACGACCTCAACCAAAGTATATTGATTGTCGCAAGTATTAGCGGTGAAAGTCTCAGGTTAAGACCAAATACACCTACCCCGATTTCGGACTTCCATAGACACATAGTCATACTACCAATGGAATTCCGAGGGGGTCTATCCAGAGCGAAGCTGTTTCCCGTACCATCGGTAAAATACAACCTCCTATTACAATTGCATGAGTATCCTATACCCAAATATATGAGAACTATGCTGTTGAACCCCCACAACGCGCACAAGTGTAATACTAGTCTTTTACGTATTTATCGATGTCCAATCTCGATAATACTCTGACTAGGGATATTTAATGATTTATCCTTCGTGGACTGATACTGTCTCATATCATTCTCCGTCCAGGAACAAATCATAGGGACCTTTCATCATTTATACATCTAGGTGATCTAATCACAAATGATAAGAGTGCAATCTCCTTTATCACATAGTTAATTTGTACAACAACAACACATGATCTATACAAATAGTGACGCTATGGGTCATAATTGTCCAACAATCTCCCACTTGGCCTATAGCCAGTCACTCGAGTGTCTACCACCCGAACTATGTACGGTTGGCTCAAATTGCTGAGAAAAGGTTTTCGTCAGCGGATTTTCATGATTATCGTCTGATGCGATTTATTCGATCATCACATCGCCACGATGTATGATCCGAACGAATCAGATGAATATCGAAGTATTTATCTGGATCGTTGATGAGACCATTAATTCTTTAGCATGTGCTGAAGCCTAGCTCAGCTGCTAAGAGAACTATATCTAATCTAATTATGGACAATTATGACCCATAGTGTCACTATTTGTACAGATCATTGTGTTGTTGTACAAATTAACTATGTGACAAAGAGATTGCACTCTTATCATTTGTGATTAGATCACCTAGATGTATAAATGATGAGAGGTCCATATGATTTGTTCCTGAACTGAGAATGATATGAGACAATATCAGTCCACGAAGGATAAATCATTAAATATCCCTAGTCAGAGTATTATCGAGATTGGACATCGATAAATACGTAAAAGACTAGTATTACACTTGTGCGCGTTGTGAGGGAACAACAACATAGTTCTCATATATTTGGGTATAGGATACTCATGCAAGTGTAATAGGAGGTTGTGTTTTACCGATGGTACGGAAACAGCTTCGCTCTGGATAGACCCCTTCGGAATTCCATTGGTAGTATGACTATGTGTCTATGGAAGTCCGAAATCAGGGTAGGTTTATTGGTCTTAACCTGAGACTTGCACCGCTAATACATACGACAATCAATATGCTTTGGTTGAGGTCGTCCAGGGCTTTAACCGGTTCTGTGTACGCCAATGCTGGGTATATTGAGAATCGTAGTGTGTTGGGTGTGATGTCAAGACGGAAGTGTCACTCCAGTCATATGGAGTTGATGGTCACGTAGGATACGGTACTGGTTCTCTTTAGTACTGCAGTCATCGGGATAAAATGACAAGGTCATGTTTATCCGATATAGAGACTAGTTACCAGAGATCCGACATGTGCTTCCTACGGGGTAGACACGATTCCAGCCCCAGGCCTAGAACGTGATCATCCGATACTGGATCGGAATACGCAATACCACGTATACTACGCCTGATATAGATCGCTTATTCCTGTAAGCATGTTTCTGGAGAATTGGGTAGGCATGGCGCTTTTCTAGAAGCCAACCTTGTCTTGTGAATCAGTGTGAACGTAGTACGAGGTACTTACGTGTTCGGATAGTCCGACGACCCGATTTACTGCCAACATATCCGGAGATCTCATGGGTCGCTCCCCGAAGATTCACCGATGACGTATAACTCGCACTTTAATTAATCTAGGATTAATTTAATAAGAGAGAAAATTAATCTGGGATGAATTGCGGAGATATTTTATCTGGGATAAAATATCAATTAAAGAGAGAGAACGATTAATTTGGAATTAATCGATAAAATAATATACTTCATATATTATACGAAATTAGATTTCGACGGGGAATTAAAATTAGATTTTAATTCGGGTGAACGAATTAATTTAGAATTAATTCGTTAGCGACGTGAATAGTGATTTCGCTAGGCGTAATCATTTAATTACGACGCAATGAAAAATTCGTTAATTTGGAATTAGCGAACCCGAGCCCGTGATTGTTTGCGAGCGCATTCGCATTTCGAATTCGAGTGCGGCACGCAAGTCAAATCAAGCGTCAAATCGCAAGTCACATCAAGCGTCAAATCACATGTCACTTTGAGTGATGTGACATTTGATTGATTGATGTGAGTTGATTTGAATTGATTGACAAACATTTAATGCTTGCTTTATGGAAATTGAAAAAATGGTAAATGTTAATTAATTTTTGAAATTAATAAACCTATTACATTTTTTCTTTTCCATTCTCTCTCTCCAGTACACGATTTTCACCCATTTTGGAGCCAAAAATCGTTCTTCATTCTCTCTCGGCTTCACTGCCATTTCTTCTGTTTTTCCTTCTGGTTTTGACCGAAAATGGCAAGAAGGTGAGTGACGTTTTTTTGTGGCAAAGAACATCACAAGTGCTAGTACACCATTGGAGATATACCAAGGTGATAAGGAAGTGCTTTCATGAGCATGGAATCAACAAAAGCTTGGAGCTTCAAAGGACATCCATGGCCGATTCTTGGAGGAGGAAGACAACCATCACCGTGCAGTCCACCCACTGCTCAGCCCACTGCCGAGCTTGACAGAGGATGCAGTGCGTTTTTGGTTCATCACTACATGCATAAAATCCATTCATTGTGAGTTTTCCGCACCTCCTATGTTTGTATTTACACTTGTTTCATGCTTAATCTATGATCTTGGGACTTGATTGAAACTCAACAATGGTATCTTGAGCAATTGATTGCATGAAATTGATTTTAGGGCTAAAATTGGGCAAAACGAATTTGGGCATTATTTGATGAAATTGGATTGATGAATATGCTTAATTGATGTTTAATTGATGATTGATTATATCAATTTGAAGAAATTTGGTTTGGAACAAATTTCCCCAATTTGGCTTATGTTGGCCGAAAATTAGAACCCTAAAATTGTCTTGGATTTTGATTTTTTTTTTATCATTGGATGTGTTAGAAATCATTAGGGGATATTGATTTTATGTTTGATTGGGTTCAATTGGATTGAATTTGATTTGGGCATATTTTTCCCCTTTGGCCGAGACTTTAGCATGTGTTAATTGGGTTTGATTTTGATCAAATTATGTTGGACATGATTCATTGATGATAAGCATGATTAATTGGACAAATTTGGTGTTTTGGAAATATTGATTTGGGTAATTGATAATGCTATACACTTTATTTAATTGAATTGAAAAATTGGATTTTGTAATTTAATTAAATTGGGCCTTAAATTGGATTTGGGCTTTTAAATTGTTATTAGGCTTGTTGGGCTTTGTTGTACAAAGTTGGGTTTAGGCAAAATTGGTTGGATCCAATTAGGCCCAAAACCGCATCCAAAAGGCCCAAATGCGACTAATGAACCTTTAAAGTTTAATTGGGCCTAATGGGCCTAATTGATTTCTGGGCTTATGGGGTAACTCCCGGATTGGATTTTGGTTATTCGGTTTGACCCGAGTTGACCAAAGTCCACGCCTTGAAGAAATTAATTAAAAGCCCATTGGACTTTAATTAAATTAATATTGGATATTAATCGGGCTATGAGACCCGTAACGATTAAATTCGGAATTTAAGTCGTAAAGGTTTATTTTATAAAGTGTAATATTTAATTTGGAATTAAATAGTGAATTAGAATTAAATGCGTATTAAATTGGATTTAATTATGTAATTTAATTTAATTCGAGAATTCGTACTTTGAGTACTTATTCGCAAAACGAGTTTGACTCGAACAAAATCAAATCGTTGTTTGAACATTGGATGATCACTAATTATCAGATTAATTAATTTGATTAGATTGATTGATAACATGCTTGTGTGAATACATGGTTGTGATGCATGAATAATGTATATCGGATGGATATTAGTCGGGTGGGGAATTTTAGAAATTGTAATAAATTTGATTTATTAATTGGACCTGCGAGTCCAGCCTTATCTCTTATTTCTTTGTATTCTCTTCTCACCTATTCCCCTCAATGTAAATGATGTTTCTTTAGAAGTGTAGTGTAACAGGTAGAAGTAATACATGTGCTAGCAGGAGAGAGAAGAGAGAGATTTGATCTAGGATCAATGTAAAGTATCCATCCGCATATCATTATTATTTTATACATACGCGCTTTATTATGTGTTTAGAATGCATGCTTAAGGGTCTATGATGATGAGACCTTAACAAAGATAATAAATTGGTTGCCAATTTGCACGCGAAAAACCCTTGCTAAATATTAAGCGTCTTTCCTTCCATTGAGTGATTCTCACTCAAGATCCGAGACGGCATTGGTTTGTTGGCCAAAGTCAAGGCCTTTGTCTGTCGAAGATGTGTTTGAATCACGAAGGCTTTGTTCCATATCAGTGTCTTGTCCAAGTTGTGGTTTGTTGGCCAAAGTCAAGACCACTTCTTGTCCATCGACATTGATTACGAAGCTTTCCATGGTCAATGGGTCGCGCTTGACTGGGATCACTAAGTTTGTTGTGCCAAAGCCAAGGCTTAGTTGATTCAGAGGAAAAAGGTTAGGTAATACATTGGATGTATTGGCATATATAAGATATATGTTTCGGACTTGGATGTCCCCCTACCGGATCTAGGAATTGGATTGGATCCAATCGATCTTAGAGATCTACCTAGTTAATTATCATACAATTTGTTGGCCAAAGTCAAGATTGTGTGATATTTAACGGGATCCTAGCCCACTAGGAAACACGGTTTCCCGAGTACTCGACAGAGGGTTGGAGGCTCGCCGAAAAATAGTGGGAGGCAAGAATTGAATTTGCAATATTCGTTCAATTACTCGCCATACGCGCTCAAACAATATCATTCGTCAAATCAATTTATATGTTAGTTGGACTAATATTTAATTGTTGTTTTTTATAAGCAGTTGGACTGTATTATAATTGATTATATAATTGGATTATAGTAATCAATATATTTGAATTAATTAATTTCGATTTACAGTTGATTTTATAATTGGATTATAGTAATCAATGTAATTGAGGTTAATTAATTTAAATTATATTTGATTGTATAGTTGGACTATAATAATCAATATAATACATAGTACAAATCGTTGATTAAATAGTTGGACTATTAGAATCAAGATAAATGAAAGATTAGCATTTAAAACATAATCCTAGGGAAAATGTATTTAAATGACTTAATTTTTCTAATTGGGAATAATATTTCAGGATGGTCCTGGAATATAATAAGTTAGTTTATTTGATAAAATAACAAAATAGGCCTAAGTCTGGAGTTAAGCTAATAAGTGGAACATGATATTTGGAATATTCATGTAATGATAACTTTAGTGCTTAATCCATTATACTTGTCATATAGACTCCTTAATTTCTTTATCAGAACTAAGAATTAGATTCTTAAAGTATGATATTGAAATTGAAGGATCTTCATAAATCTATACTTAGATTTTAGAAGTAAACAAATTGCAATAATAACTCTGGGAGAGTTAATGACTATTCTCAAGGAGATAAAGTCAAAGTTTGCAATTAGGCAAGTAGCGCAAGGCGCACCTTACTTCGATATTCCAGAATGCCAAGGCTTGGCCAAAGGCTTCTGGAGTGTGAAAAAATGGCAAAGGCAAAATCATTATAGTCTTCTGGAAGATAAAAGGACATATCCCAAGAAGGAATTGAAGACGAGCAAGGCTCTGACTTCAAATATATTTGTCATAATATGTTCACTACTAGTATTAAAATTAGATTTTAGATACTTAGTGTGGATACATAAAATATGTATTGATGTTAAGAATCTGTTTTGAACAGGATACTGACTTCAATAGAGATTAATCTGCGAATTGAAAACGGGACGAAAGTCGTTGTTTTAACCGTAGATACCTAAGTTTAGGAACTACCCTTTGGGTATGTACGTAAATTAGGAAACTGTTATAATGTAACTAGTTTGACTAGGAACATTATCTTTATATCAGTGTTTAATCCGTTGCGGATTGAACCTTTATATTTTAGAACACTAAAGTGTTTTATTATATAAAGATGATATTAAGATAAACACATTAGATGTGAACAACAGAATTTATATTTAGAATATAAATAAATCTCACACGTATATTATGATAAACAAATAGCTCAAACTGATTTGATCAGGGAGAAACTTAAGTGTGGCAATGTTGTTTGGGACACATTAAACAAGACTCGTATATCCGTACTTTTGAAGAGTGGGTACTAGGACATATTTGATTCCAATCAAATAAAGTCTACGAATCTAGTTTATCGGGCAAAGTGCCTAAAACACTATTTACTTGGTAAAAGTGTAAATGCCACCGATCTGTTAGCCCTAATTCATAGTGAAGTTAGTGGGCCCATGTCTAGCTAGGCTAGATATGAATATTTCGTAACCTATACAGATGTGGCATCGCGTTATGGTTATGTGTTTCTTTTGAAGAACACAAATCAGAAACTTTTATAGTTTCGACACGAAATAGACAAACAGATCGGCTATAGTATTAAACCGTTACGGTAAGACCGTAATGGAAATTACTTAAGCAATAAGTTCTAAAATACTTGAAAGAGTAAAGTATTCTTTCATAAGAGGACTCCTCCCGGAACACGTCAATTTGACGGTGTGTCCGAACCGAGTAACCGAATTTTGTTAGACATGATTAGGTTAATCATGAGTCGCTCTGAGCTACCATTTCCTTCAACGGATACGCATAAACAGTGCAGAACTTATTTAGAATAAGGTTCCATTAAAATCTGTTTGACAGATAACATATTAGATATGAACGGGAAAGAAACCGGGTTTCACATTCCTGTTGAATTTGGGAATGCTAGGCATATGTTTGGATGATACCAAACTAAAACCAAATAGGATAAGTGCCAATTGTAGGATATCCTAGGGATACCAAAGTATTGTACTTATACAACTCACTTGAGAACAATTGGATTGTTGCTCACCATGCGGTTTTTCTGAGAGGAATACCGATATGCAGTGGTAAGTGGGAGGATAGTAAAACTCGATGAAAAATCAGAGTAATACTATTCAAGGCACCGATTCCTAATGGAACACAAATAGTTCATCAAGGATGAACTATTACCATTAATCTTCGTATACACAAGAACCGCGTATGTCGGAGAGATTCAGAAAACAACCTGAGGTATGGGTTTCTGATCTCACCTCGTAAAGATTTCAATCTTATTGAGGAATACCAACTGACTACGTATGAGGAAGTGGTACAAGGTATCGACTCTATATTATGACAAAGTGTCATGAGTCCGAAATGGATTCCATGTATGTCAATAAGTTTTGATACTAGTTGATGTACCGCAAGGCATTGTGCCTACTGGTACTTTATAAGTCTTCAAGGAAGACATACATGGAAGGCAACATACCAACGTATAAAGCTAGGATTTTAGCGGAAAGGTATCGTTATCAACATTGTGTTGATTACGATTCAACCTTTTACCTGTTGCCACGGTAAATCCATTTGGATAATGCTTGCTAAAGCTGCATGTTTCATTTATGAAATATGACAGCTGGACGGAAAATCGCTTTCCTGAAAAGGAAACCTTTTGGAGGATGTTTAAAACATCCTGACGGTTTTGTCGTACAAAAACTAGCAAACAAGGTTTGCAGGTTAATCGATCCATGTTTGGATTGAAGCAAGCATTGGTTCTAGGAATTATCGTTTTGATGTAATCATAATAGTATATGATTTGATTCAAAACCAAAAGATTCTTGTGTATATAAGAGGGTTAGTGGGAGAGCACTGACAGTGGCTGTCCTATAAATAATAATAATGTGTCATTTCTTGGAAATGATATTCCTATAATAATCGGCGAAAGCTTGGCTTTCGAAAACTCTCCATGGAATCGTACATTGTAAAATGTACGCGACCTAGTGTCTCATACGCTTTGAGCATATGATTCACAAACGGGCCAATCCAAGTGATAGTCACCGGATTGATGTTAAGAACATCCGTTAGTATCTTAGAGATCTAATGATGTTGTCTTAAACTCTGGAGAATGAGAACTTGAAGTGACTAGGATCACTACCACAAGTTTCCCAACCGATAAAAACGGTACTATACAGTAGAATAACGGTACAGTGAGCTGGAAATCTTCCAAGCAAGATACTGTTACTGAATAAACAACAAATTCGGATTATTGCTGCAGCTGAGGCAGCAGGAGAAGCCTTCTGGGGTCGATAAAATCTAATTAGATTAGATATAGTTCTCTTAGCAGCTGAGCTAGGCTTCAGCACATGCTAAAGAATTAATGGTCTCATCAACGATCCAGATAAATACTTCGATATTCATCTGATTCATTCAGATCATACATCGTGGCGATGTGATGATCGAATAAATCGCATCAGATGATAATCATGAAAATTTGATGAGTGGTAAATCTATCACAAAATTCCCACTCATTTAACCTAATAATTTGTATAGTTTCTTGAGTTTTGTGAATTTTTGAAGTGTTTTGTGTTATTTTGTAGATAAATAAAGTTTCAGGACATTCTGGAGGTGATTTGGGCCAAAACAGTGAAAATGTGGACGAAAATGGCATTTTGGTAAATTCTTGCGTCGCGACGCCAATACCTTCAGCGTCGCGACGCCTAAAATACGCCGAACAGTGTAACGAGCGCCGGGTCCACAAATCAGAATCTGAGAAAAGTTTGACTTTGCTAAAATGCACCGTGCCACGTGTCACCATCACAACCGATCTGCTAACATGCGCCGTGCCACGTGTCAGCATCCTACGGTGCCGACAGTCATCATCGCTACGTGTGCCACTTGGCATCCTACGTGTCTCCATGTCATCAGCCACGTCAGTAAGTCAACAAGTCAACATTGCCACGTGTCGTGCCACATCATCATCAGCCAATCAAGAAGTGCCACGTGTCGCAATCCTGCGGTGCCGATAGTCTATTTCCCACGTGTCGCCACGTCATCGCCACCTCACCGCCACGTCAGCATCAATAATTGAGTATCTAATCCTTATCTGACACGTGGCGGATAAGAATCTCATCGACTAATCAGAAGCCGCCACGTGTCACAATAATTGAAGCCCAACCACCTCCCCACGTGTCACCTTATCAGCTTATCCAGAATCTTCAAACAGATGAACCAGAGCTGCCACGTAGACAAAAGCTGGCGTAGCGACGCTGAGGCCCTGGCGTCGCGACGCTGGAAGCCTACCGAGGCCTATAAATTGAGCTCGAGATTTCAGAATTCAGTGTACCACTCTCTCTCTTATATTCTATCTAAAGAGAGAGTTTCTCTCTCTACTTTCTTTTAATTTTTAATTTTTTAGTTTTGTAATAATTTTTAATTACGTTTTGTAATAATAGTAATTTACTTGTTTTTTACTTTTTACAGTTTTTACTATTTACCATGAGGAGGTAACTTCTCCAGCTAGGGTGAAAGGTAATTCTTTTACTGTTACTATTTAGATTAATCTCCCTTAAAAATAATATATTCACTATTTAAAATATTGACTTAAAAAGGATACCGCCAGATTGGTCGGTTGGTAATTCATTTTAATCTGGTTTAAACCTGACTAATAAGGATACTGCCATATGGTCGGTTGGTAATTTAATTTTGGTTCCGCCTTTATGGCTGGTTGGACTTAATTTGACTTAATCAGGTTACCGCCTATATGGCTGGTTGGAAAAAGAATCACAAGTTTATATATTATTTTATGGGAGATATCTAAATTAGTAGTAGTAAAAGTAATTCCTTTTACCTTAGCATTTTATTTTATTGTAATTCATTTTTCAGTATTTACTTTATCGAATTTTTACTTTATGTCTTTTATTTTCAAGTTTTTACTAGCCCTAGTTATGTGTTGTAACTAAATTAGTTATCTGGGGTTGTGATGACTTTTAATATCACCGTTTTATAAGGGGTTAGATTATAGCTTAGGTAATATAAAGATTTATTTATTGAGTCTTAATCTTAATGTTTTTTCATTAACTGGCCATTAATAAAATTGATCTGGTAAATCTAAAATGAACTAGACATAGGGATTTTAGGTTTCAGCCTTAGACTCAATAGCCCACGATCTTCCTTGAGGATAGATAACCCTTTAATAGATTTCCTTACAGGATAGGAATATACCTGTCGGGCGGGGGTAGCCATAATTGGAACTTAAACTTAATGAATCCAGATAATTTGGTTGACATAGACATATGGTTCAATTGGGTTAAACTGGGTATTTGTGTCTGACCATCGACAGAGGCTTACACATAATTTAGTGTTCCAGGTTAATAAATCAATATATTACCCAACTTTAAGATAACCACTTCATCTTTAAAATGATTTGGAAGAAATCACAACCCTAGATAGTTTTTAATATTGAATTTTCTTAAAACCTATTTTCGACAATTTTATTTACTTGCTTTTAAATTTAGAATCGTCATCATTTCAAATCAATCAATCAACCTGTTAGATACTAGTAATCATTTGACCTCATAAAATTAATAGTTTTGATATTAAGTCCTCGTGGGATCGATATTTTTATACTACTTGAACGATACGTGCGCTTGCGTTATACGTGTGTGTTTACGCCGGTCAAGTTTTTGGCGCCGTTGCCGGGGACTTATTTATCTTTCACTATTAGTTTTAAGGTTAGATACGTTACTTGTATTTAATTTCTTTTTACTTACTGTTGTTGTTTTCTTGTGTTTCAGGTTCTCAGAAACTACATGAGATGAACCAGAAGCTTTGAACTCCGACCGCTTGACCCGGAAATTGAAGAACCATCAGACAGTTGAGAAGGGAAAGGCGAGAAGGCCAAGAAGCTTTAGTCAACATGGAACCTGAACCTTTGAACGTTGCACCACCAATTCCAATCGAGACAGAACCATTCCGGTGGTTGACAGACTCATTTCTTGTATTGTACTTCCTCCCTTACCAGCAAATGCGGTGACATCAAAACATGCATTCAGATGATTCAGCAGTCAGTGCAGTTTGGGGGAAATGCAACTGAAGATCCTTATGCCCACATCAGCAACTTCCTGGAAGTTTGCGGTACTTTCAATTACAACCGAGCAGCTGAAGAAGCAATGAGACTGCGAGTTTTTCCATACTCCTTGAAAGACAGTGCTAAAGCTTGGCTACATTCACTGCCAGCAGGTTCTATCACAACTTGGAACACTCTAGCCACCAAATTCCTTGCAAAATACTTTCCACCAGCCAGAACTGCAAAGTTAAGGAATGACATCACATCCTTCATGCAACAAGATTCAGAATCCCTTTGCGAAGCTTGGGAAAGATTCAAAGATTTACTCCGGAAATGTCCTCATCATGAGATCGCAAAGTGGCTACAAGTTCAGACCTTCTACAATGGACTTTCTGGAATAATGAGACCACAATCGATGCTGCTGCTGGGAGGAGCTTTGATGGCAAAAGGAGAAGATCAAGCCTGGGACTTAATTGAAGAAATGGCCAACAAAAATTCCTTGTGGCCAACAGAAAGGAGCATGATCCAAAGAATTGCAGGAATTTATGAAAGTGGAGCCAATCACAGCAGTTAACGCCAAGCTAGATCAGATATGCAAATTCATGGAGACTCTTACCACTGGATCCACAAGTTCACCATATGGAGGAGCACCAGAACTAAACCAACATGAAGAGACGGGGAATTATGTCAACAATTTCAACAGACAGGGAACAATCCATATTCCAACACTTACAACCCAGGGTGAGGAATCATCCTAATTTCGCATGGAGCAACAATTCAGGTCAACAATAGAACTATCCACCACCTGAATTCCAACAACAGAACAAAGGCCAGGAGCAGGCAAATGAACCAGGAATAACAGAAGTGTTGACCTACTTGAAAAGATGGAAGTAAAACACGACTCTCAAGCAAAGCAAGATATGATGCTATATTCAAAGCCATTCAGCCTCTATCAAAGCACTAGGGAATCAAATCAGACAACTAGCCAATGCTCAGAGTTACAGACCGCCAGGTACCCTTCCTAGCAACACATAGCCAAATCCAAGGAACATGGGGAAGGAGCAATGTCATTCCATCATGTTAAAAAGCGGTACTGAAATCAACAAAGATGTTTTGAGCCAAAACAGCTGCTGAGGAAGTTCCAAAAGAAACAAAGCAACATATGGAGGAAAAAGAAGCAAAGGAAAAAGAACAGATCACTCCACCTCCACCTCAACTTCTTCAGAAGAACAAATTGGACAAGCAGTTTTCTCGGTTCCTGGAGATCTTCAAAAAGCTGCATATCAACATTCCATTTGCAGAAACATTGGAACAAATGCCCACCTATGCCAAATTCATGAAAGATATTCTTTCATGAAAACGGAGATTGGGAGATTACGAGACAGTAACATTAACAGAAGAATGCAGTGCCATCATTCAGAGGAAACTTCCCCGAAGTTGAAAGATCCTGGCAGTTTCACTGTTCCTTGCGTCATAGGAGAACATAACTTTGGTAAGGCTTTGTGTAATTTAGGTGCGAGTGTTAACTTGATGCCTTTCTTTATTTTTCAGGAAATTACAGATTGGAGAAACAATGCCAACTTCAGTCTCTCTACAACTTGCTGATAGAACGCTCGTATTTCCAAGAGGCGTAGTTGAGGATGTGCTGGTCAAGGTTGACAAATTCATTTTCCCAGCAGATTTTATTGTCCTTGATATGGAGGAAGACGCAGACGTGCCAATCATCCTCAGGAGACCATTCTTGGCTATAGGTCGAACCATTATTGATGTACAAAAATGAGAACTAACCATGAGGGTACAGGACCAAGAAGTAACATTTAATGTTTTCAAGGCCATGAATTTCCCAGATGATGAAAAGAAGGAGGAATGTTTCAAACTCGATGTGATACACAGTACCATTCAGAACTCCAATGCAATGCAATGCAAAGTTCTACTGACAAACTTAAAACATGTCAATTGCCTGTGGAGCCTAAAGATAAAACGTCTTTGTACTGAAGAAGCCAATTCTTACACTACAAGCAACAGAAAAGAAAAAGTTCCACCAGCTCAACGAATTGGAGGAATTTCACAATCAGCCTTTGAGATGCCAAATTGTACAAAGAAAAGGGCAAGAAAAGACATGATGAGAAGTTAGTGCGCATACAACTGGAACCAGGGCAGAAGGCACTGTTAAACAAATCAAGGGTGAAATTCTTCCCATGGAAGCCAAAATCACGGTGGTCAGGTCCATTTGTGATCACCAAAGTTTTACCAAATAGAGCCGTTGAGATACATGATCCTGACGCTAACAAAACTTTCAAGGTTAAAAACAAGCATGTCAAGCAATACTTGGGAGAATCATTTGAGCGATAAAAAAAAGTGTCACACTTTCAATCCAGCTTAACATTCGAGAAGTCAAGTCTGGCTGACGACTTTAAACTTAGCGCTAGCAAGGAGGCAACCCATGCAATTTTTGTATATAATGTGATTTGGTGTGATTTATTTTTGTGTGTTTAATTTTTTGCAGGTTTAGTCATTTCAAGATGGAAGAAGCTCTCGCAATCTTCACAAGCAATTTCCTTCTCTCCCTCAAAAATCTCTGATGAAAGTTTGCAAAGCTCGCTTAGAACGGATGAGATTACTGATAATCAAAGGTATTCCTACTGACAATTCGTTGGTTAATTGAAGCACGGGTTCGATTGGCAGGTGAGTCTTCTGACTCTTTTATTTCACATCTGCCTGGTTTAGGAAAGAGCACATATGCTAAAAAGAGAAGAGCCAAAAGAATGTGTGTTTGGTTATAAATGTGCTCGCATATTTTGTAATACTCGTTGTCGTTCTTTAGGAATGGTGTCTGATAACCGCGAAGATAAGATTAACTTCATTAGGGATGGCTTGAGTAAGGAGTCTTTGGATGACATATCTAAAACTCTTGAGACGCATCCCAGTGATGTGTGTATCATGAAATTCGCATGTTATATGCACAATTCCAAAAGGAAAGACAACTGTTAAGTCTCGGAATCTGACTCAAAAAGACCCTGTTTGCCAATTTATAAGAAAATTGGATGGGAAGCTTGTCCCTGATGCATAGACGTCAATCAAGCCGTTACTTTTCTTGTAAATATTATATCTCTTTGTCTTTTCTTAATAATTGTGATTTGTTTTTTGTTTTCTTTTAATTTTCTCCGACAGGATCCAGACCTTTTTGACTATCACGATATTAATTCGCTACTAATCGTCCTCTGGAGATACTTGTGCTATTTTTACTCACCCTTTTCAGGTACTATAAATTCAGCCCGTCATTGCACTTATGAAGGCATCCAGAGTTGAGAAAGAAATACATAAATAAAAATGGAAGCCACTTCAAGAAGACGAGTTGAAAACATCTGTGTGTTCTGCGGTAGTAGTGTTGGTACTAAGCCACAATACGTAGAAGCAGCACATGAATTGGGTCGAGTCTTAGCTGCAAGGAATATGCACTTATATATGGCGCAGGCAATCTTGGACTAATGGGGATCGTTTCAAAGGCTGTACAGGAAGGATGCAGTCACGTTTTGGGAATCATCCCAAAACCCTTGGCAGAGGCAAATCTTATTGGATCATCAAACGGAGTGGAACTGATCGTGCCAGGTATGTCTGAACGACTGGTAGAAATGATTAACCGTGCTGATGTTTTTATCGCTTTGCCAGGTGGCTTGGGTACATTGGAGGAAATTTTTATAGTTCTATCTTGGGCGAACCTGAACATACACCAGAAACCGCTTGGACTGTTTAATGTTGATGGATTTTATGATTTTCTTTGTGTATTTCTTGATGATGCCCGAAGAAATGGGTTCGTGTCAAAACCTATGAAAGAACTCCTCTTCACTGCCGAAAACTGCTCCGGATCTAATAGACCAACTCATAGCCTATGAACCACAAGTTGACCTTATCCTTTCAAAGATAAATTGGTCCGAGGACGATCGTGGTAAGAGGCGTAGGATTAATCTGGATCTTAACCTTTAATTTCCTGTAGATTTTCAGCTAACCAGGTACGACCTTCTTAACTCTCCTGTTACTGTTTAAGACATTGGGGACAATGTCTCATTTAGGTTTAGGGGAGGGAATTAGTTGATCAGTACCTTATTTTTAGTTTGTGTGTTTTTTTTATTTTTAGTCCAAATTTTTTTCGAAAAATACAAAAAAAATTACAAAAATATTTTGTGTTTTTGTGTTTTTATTTTGACTAAAAAGGTGAAATTGGTAAGAGATAGCTGAGTAAGGAGTTTCCACTTCTGAGACGTATCTAAAACCATTTTTGAAACAAGTTAATTTTTGTTTATTTCATTTTGAATTATTTAATTTGTGAATTCTCCATAAAACAGACTAAAATGGATCTTCATATGCTCAGTTGACAGGTATTATCAACATATATAGTAACATACAGACATGAGTTAAAATTGAAAAGTTTGTAATATTCAGTGCTCTAGTTTAATTGGAGGAAGCATATCAAAAAACAGTGGAGCAAAAAAAATAATAATTCGAGATCCGAGTTATTAAGTCTGTAAGGGTGTTTTAACACCTAGTGCCCTAAAGCCAACTGGTTTGGGAGCCACTGACCCAACACTCGTTACATAGATGGAAGATATTGTATATAAATAAAAAAAAAATCAAAGAAAAAATCAGAAAAATCAGAAAAATTATTCCATTGCTACCAAAAGGTGTGAAATCTGATAGAACTTTAGGACAAAAATATTAATCTCTTATCAACTGCACTTATGACTGTTGTGGGCAAAAATGAGTTGATCAATATCTTGTTAGATGTGTATATGAAGAATGGTAAAAATAATCGGAGAATTTACTTATTCTGTAATTTAGAAAGAAACAAAACAACTAGTAACTTGGAGTAGAAGTTTCACCTGATTAGTCACTAACTTCTTTATTCTATTTTCTCTTGTCTTTTTGCTTTTGTGTGCATTAGTTTTACTACATTTTTACTTTTGTAAAATGTTTGTGGGTATCATTGCTGTAAACCCTCACGAGACTACAACTCGTCCACTAGGGACACCTAGGGGTTTAAAGGCTTGTTGCATATGCTAAATGCAACCGTGATCCCTACGAAAGTGGCTTAGTTAATTTATTTATGTTTTGCTCGAGGACTAGCAAAATGTTAGGTTTGGGGGTGTGATGAGTGGTAAATCTATCACTATTTCCCACTCATTTAACCTAATAATTAGTATAGTTTCTTGAGTTTTGTGAATATTTTGATGTGTTTTGTGTTATTTTGTTGATAAATAAAGTTTCAGGACATTCTGGAGGTGATTTGGGCCAAAACAGTGAAAATGGGACGAAAAGGGCATTTTGGTAAATTCCTGCGTCGCGATGCCAAGACCTTTAGCGTCGCGACGCCTAAAATGCGCCGAACAGTGCTAACTTGCGCCGGGTCCACAAATCAGAATCGGAGAAAAGTTTGACTTTGGTAAAATACGCCGTGCCACGTGTCACCATCACAGCCGATCTGCTAACATGCGCCGTGCCACATGTCAGCATCCTACGGTGCCGACAGTCATCATCGCCACGTGTGCCACGTGGCATCCTACGTGTCTCCATGTCATCAGCCACGTCAGCAAGTCAACAAGTCAACATTGCCACGTGTCGTGCCACATCATCATCAGCCAATCAGGAAGTGCCACGTGTCGCAATCCTGCGGTGCCGACAGTCTCTTTCCCACGTGTCGCCACGTCATCGCCACCTCACCGCCACGTCAGCACCACGTCAGCATCAATCATTGAGTATCTAATCCTTATCTGACACGTGGCGGATAAGAATCTCATCGACCAATCAGAAGCCGCCACGTGTCACAATAATTGAAGCCAACCACCTCGCCACGTGTCACCTTATCAGCTTATCCAGAATCTTCAAACAGATGAACCAGAGCTTGCCACGTCGACAAAAGCTGGCGTAGCGACGCTGAGGGCCCTGGCGTCGCGACGCTGGAAGCCTACCGAGGCCTATAAATTGAGCTCGAGATTTCAGAATTCAGTGTACCACTCTCTCTCTTATATTCTATCTAAAGAGAGAGTTTCTCTCTTACTTTCTTTTAATTTTTAGTTTTTTAGTTTTGTAATTAATTTTAATTACGTTTTGTAATAATAGTAATTTACTTGTTTTTTACTTTAACAGTTTTTACTATTTACCATGAGGAGGTAACTTCTCCAGCTATGGTGAAAGGTAATTCTTTTACTGTTACTATTTAGATTAATCTCCCTTAAAAATAATATATTCACTATTTAAAATATTGACTTAAAAAGGATACCGCCAGATTGGTCGGTTGGTAATTTAATTTTGGTTCCGCCTTTATGGCTGGATGGACTTAATTTGACTTAATCAGGTTACCGCCTATATGGCTGGTTGGAAAAAGAATCACAAGTTTATATACTATTTTATGGGAGATATCTAAATTAGTAGTAGTAAAAGTAATTCCTTTTACCTTAGCATTTTATTTTATTGTAATTCACTTTTCAGTATTTACTTTACCGCATTTTTACTTTATGTCTTTTATTTTCAAGTTTTACTAGCCCTAGTTATGTGTTGTAACTAAATTAGTTATCTGGGGTTGTGATGACTTTTAATATCACCGTTTTATAAGGGGTTAGATTATAGCTTAGGTAATATAAAGATTTATTTATTGAGTCTTAATCTTAATGCTTTTTCATTAACTGGCCATTAATAAAATTGATCTGGTAAATCTAAAATGAACTAGACATAGGGATTTTAGGTTTCAGCCTTAGACTCAATAGCCCACGATCTTCCTTGAGGATAGATAACCCTTTAATAGATTTCCTTACAGGATATGAATATACCTGTCGGGCGGGGGTAGCTATAATTGGAACTTAAACTTAATGAATCCAGATAATTTGGTTGACATAGACATATGGTTCAATTGGGTTAAACTGGGTATTTGTGTCTGACCATCGACAGAGGCTTACACATAATTTAGTGTTACAGGTTAATAAATCAATATATTACCCAACTTTAAGATAACCACTTCATCTTTAAAATGATATTGGAAGAAGAAATCACAACCCTAGATAGTTTTTAATATTGAATTTTCTTAAAACCTATTTTCGACAATTTTATTTACTTGTTTTTAAATTTAGAATCGTCATCATTTCAAATCAATCAATCAACCTGTTAGATACTAGTAATCATTTGACCTCATAAAATTAATAGTTTTGATATTAAGTCCTCGTGGGATCGATATTTTTATACTACTTGAACGATACGTGCGCTTGCGTTATACGTGTGTGTTTACGCCGGTCAAAATCCGCTGACGAAAACCTTTTCTCAGCAATTTGAGCCAACCGTACATAGTTCGGGTGGTAGACACTTGAGTGACTGGCTATAGGCCAAGTGGGAGATTGTTAGACAATTATGACCCATAGCGTCACTATTTGTACAGATCATTATGTTGTTGTACAAATTAACTATGTGACAAAGAGATTGCACTCTTATCATTTGTGATTAGATCACCTAGATGTATAAACGATGAGAGGTCCATATGATTTGTTCCTGAACTGAGAATGATATGAGACAGTATCAGTCCATGAAGGATAAATCATTAAATATCCCTAGTCAGAGTATTATCGAGATTGGACATCGATAAATACGTAAAAGACTAGTATTACACTTGTGCGCGTTGTGAGGACACAACATCATAGTTCTCATATATTTGGGTATAGGATACTCATGCAAGTGTATAGGAGGTTGTGTTTTACCGATGGTAGGGGAAAAGCTTCGCTCTGGATAGACCCCTTCGGAATTCCATTGGTAGTATGACTATGTGTCTATGGAAGTCCGAAATCAGGGTAGGTGTATTTGGTCTTAACCTGAGACTTGCACCGCTAATACATACGACAATCAATATGCTTTGGTTGAGGTCGTCCAGGGCTTTAACCGGTTCTGTGTACGCCAATGCTGGGTATATTGAGAATCGTAGTGTGTTGGGTGTGATGTCAAGACGGAAGTGTCACTCCAGTCATATGGAGTTGATGGTCACGTAGGATACGGTACTGGTTCTCTTTAGTACTGCAGTCATCGGGATAAAATGACAAGGTCATGTTTATCCGATATAGAGACTAGCTACTAAGAGATCCGACATGTGCTTCGTACGGGGTAGACACGATTCCAGCCCCAGGCCTAGCACGTGATCATCCGATATTGGATCGGAATACGCAATACCACGTATACTACGCCTGATATAGATCGCTTATTCCTGTAAGCATGTATCTGGAGAATTGGGTAGGCATGACGCTTTGCTAGAAGCCAACCTTGTCTTGGGAATCGGTGTGAACGTAGTACGAGGTACTTATGTGTTCGGATAGTCCGACGACCCGATTTACTGCCAACATATCCGGAGATCTCATGGGTCGCTCCCCGAAGATTCACCGATGACGTATGACTCGCACTTTAATTAATCTGGGATTAATTTAATAAGAGAGAAAATTAATCTGGGATTAATTGCGAAGATATTTTATTTGGGATAAAATATCAATTAAAGAGAGAGAACGATTAATTTGGAAATAATCGATAAAATAATATACTTGATATATTATACGAAATTAGATTTCGACGCGGAATTAAAATTAGATTTTAATTCGGGCGAACAAATTAATTTAGAATTAATTCGTTAGCGACGTGAATAGTGATTTCGCTAGGCGTAATCATTTAATTACGACGCAACAGAAAATTCGTTAATTTGGAATTAGCGAACCCGAGCCCGTGATTGTTTGCGAGTGCATTCGCATTTCGAATTCGAGTGCGGCACAGAAGTCAAATCAAGCGTCAAATCGAAAGTCACATCAAGCGTCAAATCACTTGTCACTTTGAGTGATGTGACATTTGATTGATTGATGTGAGTTGATTTGAATTGATTGACAAGAATTTAATGCTTGCTTTATGGAAATTGAAAAAATGGTAAATGTTAATTAATTTTAGAAATTAATAAACCTATTACATTTTTTCTTTTCCCTTCTCTCTCTCCAGTACACGATTTTCACCATTTTGGAGCCAAAAATCGTTCCTTCTCTCTCTCTTCACTTGCCATTTCTTCTGTTTTTCCTTCTGGTTTTGACCGAAAATGGCAAGAAGGTGAGTGACATTTTTTTGTGGCAAAGAACATCACAAGTGCTAGCACGCCATTGGAGATATACCAAGGTGATAGGGAAGTGTTTTCATGAGCATGGAATCAACAAAAGCTTGGAGCTTCAAAGGACATCCATGGCCGATTCTTGGAGGAGGAAGACAAGCTATCACCGTGCAGTCCACCCACTGCTCAGCCCACTGCCGAGCTTGACAGAGGATGCAATGCGTTTTTGGTTCATCACCACATGCATCAAATCCGTTCATTGTGAGTTTTCCGCACCTCCTATGTTTGTATTTACACTTGTTTCATGTTTAATCTATGATCTTGGGACTTGATTGAAACTCAACACTTTTTTTTCTCCCTCTTCTCACGCCCAAACTCAAACATCCAATTTCATCCAAATATGCTCAAATCATTTTTACCCAAATTTTACCCTAAGTTGATTTCATGCTCAAACCTTGCTCTAGATGCCATTGTTGGTTTCTATTAAGGTCCCAAGATCAATTAAGCATGAATCAAGTGCGAATACAAATCGAAGAAGTTGCAGAATACTCACATCGATCGGTTGAGCGATGCTGAGGCAACAAAATTTCAGATTCTGCCTCTTGACAGTGAACTCGGCAGTGCAGATTTTGCTCATTGGTTTGGCCTTCGTTTGGGTCATTCGTCAAGCTCCGAGCTTCGTCGAATGGTTCCCGGCTCATGGGTGGACTTCCCTATCACCTTCGCATGTCTCGTAAGTGTGCTAGCACTTGTGATTTTGCCACAAAATCACACTCTATGCTTCCCTATCTGCTCGGCAAAAACAGAAGAAAACCCACTGGTTTGGGCGTGAGAAGAGGGAGAAAAAAAAGAGAGAGGAGATATGGTGTAGAATGTGTTGAATGGCTAAAAGTGTATCCAATACCACTTATTTGATTTTCCAAAAAATCAATTAATTGATTTCCAAAACCAAAAACAAATACCAAACATTTAAATATATTAAATGTCTATCATGCCATCACATTTGAGTGTTTAACACTCCACCATCAACTTCCATCAAGTCACACCAATCAATCAATCAATGGTCACATTACTCAAAGTGACATGATTTGACGCTTGATGTGACGCTAGATGCGACTAGCGATTTGACGTGCCGCACTCGAATTCGAAATGCGAATGCGCTCGCAAATAATCTCGGGCTCAGGTTCGCTAATTCTAAATTAACGAATTTTCTGTTGCGTCGTAATTAAATGATTACGCCTAGCGAAATCACTATTCACGTCGCTAACGAATTAATTCTAAATTAATTCGTTCGCCCGAATTAAAATCTAATTTTAATTCCGCATCGAAATCCAATTTCGTTTAATATATCAAATATATTAATTTATCGATTAATTCCAAATTAATCGTTATCTCTCTTTTAATGATATTTTATCCCAGATAAAATATTTCCGCAATTAATCCCAGATTAATTTTCTCTCTCTTCTAATTAATCCCAGATTAATATAGAGTGCGAGTTATTGATCGGTGCAAACACACGCGTATAACGCAAGCGCACGTATCGTTCAAGTAGTATAAAAAATATTGATCCCACGAGGACTTAATTCCTACTGTTGTTGTTAATTATTGAATCTATTTATTTACAGGTATCTAATTATAGGGAGAAGGGAATTGATTGCTTTGATTGGTTGAATGTGGAATTGCTTAATAAAAATAAAATAAACAAAAGAAAAATACTAAGGAAAATAAATAAACAGACTCAAAGATCTAGGGTCGTGACTCCACACAATACTGTTAAAAGGATGAATTGATTCTCTTATTTATGTGTACTAATTCAGTTTGCTAACCTGGAACACGAAAATATGCAAAAGCCTCTTCCGATGGTCAGACGCAAATACCCAGTATATCCCAATTGAACCATATTCATATGTCAACCAAATTACCTGGATTCATTAAGATTAAGTTCCAATTATGGCTACCCACGCCCGACAGGTATATTCCTATCCTGTAAGGAAATCTATTAAAGGGTTATCTATCCTCAAGGAAGATCGTGAACTATTGAATCTAAGGCTAAAACCTAAAATCCCTATGTCTAGTTCATTTTAAGTTTACCATATCAATCTTATTGGTGATCAGACAACAAGAAGCATTAAGCTTAAGACTCAATAAACAAACTAAAGAATTACCCATAAAAAGAAAATCAATTATTAAGTGTGGATATTGTGTTTCATCACTTCCCTAGAATAAAATAAAATGCTGGGGGTGGGGATCCACTTTTACTATTTATAATTTAGATATCTCCCTTAATATAATACAGAAATTAAACATGATATTACCGACCAGCCATAAAGGCGGTATTCTTTATTAAGTCAAATTAAGTCCGACCAGCCATAAAGGCGGTAATAGTATTTGAACATAAACCAGCCATATAGGCGGTAATTACCTGTCACCTAAAGACCAACCATATAGGCGGTGCCACATTATGTCAAATAAATAAAACCAGCCATTAAGGCGGTAATCTTTTATATTTTGAATTATAATTTCCATATTATATTTAAGGGAGATTAATCTAAATTAAAATAATAAAAGCTTCACCTTATCCCCAGCAGAAAATTAACTACTAAACATTAAAAAGAAAGGTAGAAGAAGAGAACTACTATTACTGAAAATTAAAATACATAAATTAAAAATATTTAATATATACAAAACTAGATGCAATCCTCTAAAAACAGGGAAAATCTCCCAAGGAAAGCACACCAAATGAAGTGGTGAAGGCCTGAATTTATAGGCATTTTCTGGAACCATCGTCGCGACGCCAAAGGTCCCAGCGTAACGACGCTGGAACGCGGTTTTGGTCCACGCGGGTTGACCACGCGTGATCTGTCGGCAGAATCTGGTGATGACACGTGTGACGCGGTAAAGGTGGTGCAATGAGAAGAAGACACGTGTCACACGGTGATTGGCTGAGCTTTCGGTCCAATGACCATCTCACACGTGGCACGCGTTTAAGATTGGTCCAATGAGAGATTAACACGTGGCAGCATGTGAGTCGCCGGTGATTTGGTCCAATGAAAACTCGACACGTGTCACGCACTTGCTTTGGTCCAATGAGATTTCGACACGTGGTAGACGGCGCATTTTAGCTGATCTTCTGTGATGATGACACGTGTCAAGGCGCACGTTAGCAAGGTCGGCGCACGTTAGCAAGTCCATTTTCTCAGATTCTGACATGTGTCCCTCGGCGTACGTTAGCATGTTCGGCGCACGTTAGACGTCGCGACGCGTAGGGTCTTGGCGTCGCGACGCGATAAAGACCAAAATATCCCTATTGACGCATTTTTGTCCGTTTTTGCCCCAAATTGCCTCCAATACTTTCCAAACTTTATTTATCTGTAAAATAACAACAAAACACATCAAAACGTTCATAAAACTCGAGAAACAATACAAAATATTAGGCTAAATGAGTGGGAATAAGTGATGTAATTACTACTCATCAGTTATACATCATTGGTGAATCTTTGGGAAGCGACCCATGAGATCCCCGGATATGTTGGCAGTAAATTCGGTCGTCGGACTATCCGAACACGTAAGTACCTCGTACTACGTTTTACGATTTACAAGACAAGGTTGGCCTCTAGCAAAGCGCCATGCCTCCCAATTCTCTGGAAACATCCTTACAGGAATAAAGGATCTATATCAAGCGTTGTATACCGTAGTATTGCGTATTTCTGTCCAGTATCGGATGATCACGTGCTAGGCCTGGGGCTGGAATTGTGTCTGCCCGTACGAAGCACATGTCGGATGTCTGGTGACTAGTCTCTGTACGTGCCAAATTTGGACCCGAGGGTAAAACTGTCTTTTCACGTCAAGATTCTATACTAAAAGCCCATAATATTGGCCCTTAAAAAACATATTAGAAAACCCAACCCATTAGACTTTATTCTATCGGTACAGAACACTACAAATGAAAAGCTAAATAAAATAGACAGCATAAGACATGATTGTTACTAACTATTTTTACTTTTTCTAAACATAAACACATGCAACGCCGAAAGTTGGATCCAATACACGTTATGGGTTCCATAGCCAGGTATATCAGCACATTGTGGACCCACTGCCAGCTTTCATCACAGCTACAAAATATTCTCTTTTCAGATCTATAAAAGGGAAGATAACTCAAGGTTCAAGGCAGGCTGAACATCACTCTTAAAAACTTCTATTCTCTGACACAAGTTCTGAGAATTCCATTCCTTTGTCACCGCCCTCACGGCTATCAAAAGAAAGTAAGGTAACAATAAGCCTTATTTCCTCATATTACATAATGGCAGCTCATTTCACTATACTGATTTGGGCGTCGGAGTGCCCCCGGCACCCACCACACCGGTGGGTAGTCTTCTCCCGCTCACTCTACCTTTGTTTTGCAGGATCGCTGATGCCCCCTATCTACAAATTCTGATTGTGGACCTCGGCCGAAATCCAGCATCCACAATTTGGCGCCCACCGTGGGGCCTTAGCGATT